>UXGC01000505.1:0-96045 GCA_900480045.1 Eurytoma adleriae
TACTTGAATCAACTGAAATTTAATTAAATCAAGTAAAATTTATTTAGTAACAACAAGCTTTTTTCTCAGTGTAAGTATGCAATCACTGTATGTTGGAAAAATTTGACCTATACATAATATGCACAGATAGAATTTTCTTGTAAATTTACAGTATACTAATTTTACATGAAAATGGAGCTTGCAGTAAAAATTACGTGAAAAAAAGTTATCGTGGGATGGTTTATGATATACAACAATTTCTTGAGAAAATCACTGTAAGTTTTGGATACATTTGAAAATTTTATGTAAAAGCTCTGCAATTTTTATAGAAAAAGCTCCGTAATTTGTGCAGAAAATTTTTCGATATTTCGACAGAGCTTTTCATGTAGAAATTACATCGTCAGCGTATCAAATGTGTAAAAATGACTCCCGGATAAAGCTTATTCTTGAAAAAAATAAGCTAATTAATATTTTTGATCCGATCTTCTTATTTTCTAGAGTAATATTTGCAAATAATTATTGTATCTCCTATAAGTTTCTAAAAAAATTACAAAGAACGACGAAAAATATGTAAATTGTGCTAACATTTCCCAAATATTTCATCGACCCCCGGAAACTTACCTCCAAACACTTCGAAAGCCTAAAATATCCGAACCTCGGAGCGAATTTCCGGGTCACCGAGTAAAACGTCCTATCCGAAACGGAGTCGGCGAGCACTAAAACTCAATTTGCGCGCGCGCGTAAGCTCGCATAAACACGCTAGTGTGCAGCGGCGGCGTCGAGTCGCCGGGTCGTGTGCCGGGCGCAGGCATGCACTTGCTTGATTTGCGGTCTTGAGCCAAGACAAACGCGCGTCTTCGCGCAGCCGACAAATGCCTGCCGCGTAATTCCGATATTCGCGTAATTTCGCCGAGGCGGGCGCGCGCACGACTGCGGATCGGCGCCGAATCGAAGTAAGTTTCAGCCGCCCCCCGAGACGCGTATCCCGCGTCTCCGGGATCTGCATTGTAAATTAGGCCGAAAACCCGGCCGCAAATATTTCCCCTTCGGGCTTCTTATTCGGGCTGTTGCGAGGGCTTTTGTCTCCTGCGCGCGGAATTTCGAGCCGCGGGCACGGAAAACGCGCCTGAAAGTTTCACGAGGGGATGAGCTCGAGTACGCCGAGGAAACTCGTCTAATATTTTCCCGTTTGTGCCCTTTTTAGAATTTACAACTTTGGAGTGGGGAGAGGTCGACCTCTTAGCGTTTGTCAACTGAAAAATTGAGAACTGCACTTTGAATCGCTGAAAAGGCCTTTTGGAATCCTTCCGCCTTGACTTCAAAAGATTGTTAGGATTACTGCGCCATTCTTCTATTTTTTTTTCCTCTTCCATCTATTTGCTATTTTGAGGACAGAATACGAAGTTTTAAGGCGAAGAGCAATTGTGCATACTGGAACTGTCAGTGTGGTTTAAGAAGGTTTGTTGCGTAAACTCTAAAAAATAAAAAAAAAGGTTAAGATAAAACGGCGCTGAAATATAATTTCATCAATATTAATATAGGATAGGATATTCATACGTAGTAGTACAATTAAGTTTTACCAAAAATCGTCTTACTGTAGTTTTCATTTGCTTAGTAATAATCAACTGACAATCAAATTTCTTCGGAAAATTTGTTATTTAATATTAAGAAACATCTACCTTAAATATAGCATATACATTGTACACTTTAAGATTTAAATAACATTTAGTTTAATAATCAATGACATAATATTTAAAATCTTTTGATAGTACTACCTAAATCCAGATTATACGACTACTACAGAAATAGAGACGTACATGACGTCTCTTGAAAAATCGAGAAAAGAAGATTTTTCCAAGGGGACAGAGGATTTCAGGCTTTGACGATGTTTTGTACTATTGAATTCTTATTTCAAGGTTTTTCAGAGTTCGATCATGTGTGGATTTTCTTTCGTCGTAACAAAAAAGGCGGTTTAATATACGAGGCTTAAAATCACTTTCTTGTACTAGTATCGAAATGAACTATTACTAAAACACGTAAGATCCTCCCCTCGAATCCCTCCAGAAATTTCACGACTCGATTCGTCTGTCGCACCGCCCGAAGGAATTAATTGCCGTCGCAACTCGGAGCAGGCGGCGGATCCTGCGGAATCCCGCAGGTCTGCGCGGCCGTTTTCTGCATACCCCCGAGCGGCCCTCGGCGCGTTTAAGTTTGCCAAGCCTCCATCCGGCGCTCGCGTGCCCGCAATCCGCCTAGCCGTGACCCGCGACAGCTCGGGGTGGAAGGACGCCCGGCGAAATCACGCGCCGCGGCCCCCGCACTCGGGGATTTAGCATATTGCGCCAAGCCCGATGTGCATTTCGCCGCACGTGCGCGCGGCGATCGGCTTACCCCCGGCGGGAGAGATCGCTATCGACGCGAGGTGCTGGCATGCGGCTCGGGGAATTATGTTTTTGTGAAATGTTTATCGAGATTTATCAACGCTTGAATTAAGAGCTGGAATTCTCGAATTCAGAGTCTGTGGTTATAGTGAATTTTCAATGAAAATGGATCGAAAAGTCGATTTATTTTATCGATACAGTATAGTGTGAAAAATTAAAATACCTTTGATAGAATGCATTGTGTGTATGAAGTTTATTGGTCAAAACTATATGCTCAAGTATAATATTTTGAAAAACTAAAAGTACAACATTAATTTATTATATTGTAGTTTTTCAACATGTTCCTTGCCCATACAATTTTGACCAATTACCACCTTCAGAGACAGGTGTATTCTGAGTGTTGTGTAAAAATTAGAAAATTGACTTTTTTGACCCACTTTCGTTAAAATAAATTCTTGAAATTTTCTTCGTTTTGTTGGTTGTTGAAAATATCTTTCCTTTCGATTTTATTGCAAATAAAACAGAATAAACCATGATGCAACACCCAAGTATCTTGGAGAATTATGTTTTTGTAAAATATTTATTGCATTTTATTACGATCAAATTACATTTTTGAAAAAAAAGGTTTTTTCTATTCTTTCAACGAATATCTTTGTTTTGTTTCATAAGCACGTATATTTAGTTACATTTAGTTAAACATAATCACATAATTATTGACAGAATAAAGAAAATAACTTTATTTAACTTTACTTTAGCACTTCATTTAAGACGCGACTAGTAAGTATTTGTGTTTGTAATTTATTTCAATAACTACTGCATTATTAAGAAATAAATTTTTTAGAGATTCTATAGATTTTAGAAATAAAATTTCCTTTTTCTATATAAAATAAATTTGATTGCACAATGCAGTGCTAATTTCGTTTTAAATCAAAAACAGTCCATAGATAAAATTTGGCAGTGCTTCATGCAAATTCTAATCGTCATTTTTAGAAAAAAGATGGGCGTTTTACTGACTAAGTAATTTTTTTATGGGAGTGGAACCTTATCGTGTGGTATGCGATAACACGACGAATTATTACGAAGATAACACCTTAACAACTCATTGGCAAACGATTGCGCTATCTTATAACGCTTACGCCCATTTTTGTTCTTTTCGATGATGCTGCGCGTATTCTCTCCGAGGCACATGTTTATTTTCAGCCGCGGCTTACGCGAAAAAAATTTGTGTACACAATTTTAAACGGTCCGACTGGTATTCTCCTGATTTTTCTTCCCTCCACTGGTTTTACTCTCCACGCCGAAGAAGCGTATAACCACGTGTAAATCGGTCAAACGCGCAGCTCCGAGATCGGAGTGTAGATGTTCGCGGCAAAGGTGGAAGGAGGGAGCCGAAGCACCGAAAACTCGAACGTCCTGTCGGCTTTTACGGCGGGCGTGTATGACTCAACTCGAGCACGCGTCACTACCGACACGGCTCTCTTCCGTCCACCTCCTTTTCTTCGCGATTTTATCTCGACGTCTTTGAACCGCTGCTGCGGAGAAAAGTTGATATTTCAACCGGTATTTTAAGTCACTTTGTACGTTCTATTGTCGGAAATTTTCTTTACAATTCTTTTTTTTTTAAATGGTTTCACGAAATCTTTTTATTGATTGAGTGGACTTTTTTTAATTTTCTAACAGTCTGAAATATAGGAGTAAAAAATATAAATAAAGAAATACATAGGATTTATCCGTAGAAAATACGAAATACGAAACTTAATTCTTTTATCAGTAATAATGAAAAAGTCCTGATCACTGTGATAAAATGTAACAATTAAATTGCTGCACATATACTAAAAAAACGAAAAGAAAGTAATTAGGATAAAAAATTGCAGCTCGTCACGGCATAATACATCATGATCCGACTAAATTATTCGTTAGCAAGTGCAGTGATGTACGACTGTGTAATTAAAAAAATGTAAAACTCGCCAAGTTTACTTCCCAACCAAAATAATAATAATTTTTTCCCACTAACGCGGTAAAACCCTAAATCTCCGGAATAACCCCTCCACCCGCGCAATTAACTGTTCCCTCGAACCCAATACCCCGAGCGAACTAAATTTAATCGGCCGCCGCGTAAAATGGACTCTTCAAAGAACCTGACGAACCCCAAATCATCCGCCGCGGCTCTCGTAAAGCTGCGCGCTTTTTCGTAACCGCCGGTCGCTCGTAAAAAAGAAGGCAGGAGCGGGGCCTCCATTCATTTGTTTCTCTTATCGGCCGGCCCGCGTGTAACAAGAAACTCGCCTCGCTCTGAATTTAGAGGGACGCGCGCGCGCGGGTTACTCATCCAGTTCGGCCGGATCTATTCCTAGACGCGGCACCTCGCCGGCCGCATAGCCGTGCCCGGCATTCCGCGCTCGTCTTATTCTTGCCGCTGTATATCTGGACGGGTAACGCGCGGAGATCGGAAATCGATTTTGCGACGCGGCCGATCGAAGCCGGCGCATGTGCACCGTTTCGGGGTGGAAAAAAACGCGACGCTTGGGAATCGCCGCCGGAGGAGAGGGAGTACGGATTGATTTTTTTTTACGAGCGCGCAGTAAATAAATTGCACTGGAATCGCGTTTTAGTTTTACGTTCGAGTCGAACGCTCGAATGCCATCGTTAACGTTTATTAGTCGTTATTTTTTTTTTTAGAGGTTTTAGGTATAATTGCAAACTAGTTTAAAACATACAGGTTTTGATACGTTTTGTGTACGTAATATTATTTGTTTTCAGTATATTGTTTATTTTGTAGTGATATTTGTGGATTCCTGGCATAACGATTCAATTCAATTTTTTTTTTTTAATTTAAAATAATACAAATATTTATATCTTGCGGTGACTATTTTTAAGGCAAAATTAGTCATATGCAAAAAAGTTTTGAATTAGGTGATTATAATTGCGGTTATGTACCTTACAAAACTAGATTCATCGAAATTCGATCTAGCATTTGTATACAAATATTAAAATCTATAAATTACTTGGAAACGTAAATAGTGGAAGTTCTTTTTTATACCGGAAAGACGTAGATATAAATAATACAATACTTCCAAAGATAAAATTGCTATAAAAATTAAAATTTAAGTGTAGGACCAATAATTAATCTGTTCGGTCCCTCATAAGGCGAAATTTTGATTATTTATTTATAAACAGTTGACTTTTAAACTACATTTATTTATTTATTAGAAAACCACAATAAAATACAATAAATTACAAAGAATAATTAATGATACATAGATTTACGTTACAATTGTAACCGATCAGAGGAAATACTTTCTGTTCGCTGGTTTGGCGCACTTAAAATAAAATAATTTAATATTTCCAACTTTAATAAATAAAAATTCATCATTTATTTCAATAAATGAATTTTACTTTAATTTTGTTATTACCACTTCAAATACACAACAATAAAAATTATTCGATTAAACACTCAAAACTTTGTATTATACCTGTGCACTATAAAGGTATAATAATTTTATTACTGCCAGGATAAGTTGGCCACTTAAGAGAATAATTTATAAACTTTGAGTCCGTGTAAAACGTTACAACTTTTGTTTGCACAGAGAGCATTTTCGTGTTAGGGTTTCAACTTTACGATCCAATAATTCGCGAGGATTGGATGAACTTTTCTCTCCTTTTTTGTTCCCTACGCTTTTTTCACCCTTTCATAGCGCTCTGAAAATTTAAAATTACCTTTGAAAATTTAAGCTCCGATAAATTGTCAAGATTTCGGTTTGCATGATTTATTGCTTTGAAAGTAATTGTCAGCTCATGCTGATATATTACAGATGAGCAATCTAATTTTCAACATTGATCACTGGTGTACGTGCAAATTATTGTACGAGCTTTTCAATTTTATCGCAAATTTGAATTCATCTACATTTTTTGAATATCTTAAAATACAAAATATTTTAAATTTGTTTAATGTCAATTCATTTTCATTTGAGTTAAATACAAGACGGGTGTACGTTACAAATGCTACATTGCAAAATCATGGCGATGTATGTTGTATACAGTAATATTGATAAACTTTGGTAATAATACATTTTTCAGAAAGGTAAATTTGAAATTCCAAAACATTAGATGGGTCTTATTACTATTCCACCTTAGATTCCAAATGTATCCCCAAAGATAAAAAATCGCATAGTCATTTATATAAGAAAATTCAATATTCCCACTTCTCAACGTCCACCTTAAAAATTGCCATTTTTTAAAATCCCGCCTCGAAAAAAGCGGCGCATTGATCGCCTCCCCGTGGAAAATAGAAAAATCAGCATTGCCATCTGTCACGGTAGTCGCGGCCGGGGCTCCACCTTCGAAGGAAGTCGACGTGCAGGGAGCCGCGACACTCGTCACGGCGCCGCGAGCCCGTTTTTACGGCGCCTCGGGGACTCGGCGTTGCATGCGGAATCGAGAAAAACCACCCCCGAGGGAGAGCCTCTCCACCCCCGCACGCGTCGCGCCCGGCCGATTAATCGCGTTCGAGGCCGGGACGACCCTCTCCAGTTTGTTTGTTTTTCCTCCCCTCTCGTTCTGAGGGTGAGCGATGCCACTTACGCGACTCGCTTTTCGAAATTTTCCCGACCCGAGATCTTGATCCGTGGGGTGCGGTGTATGCGCCGATTTTCGAAGTTACTTGTTCGGCGAAGTTTTGAAGGAACGATTAAGGCAGTTCTGATGAAAAAAAAAATTTTCGTAATTTTTTTGTGAGAGAAAAGTTTGGTATATACTGTTGTTGATATAAAAAGAACAGTTCATGTAAAAATTGATTATATTTTAATCAGTGTGGTCATATTTATACCATAAATTACGAATAACATCACCGGTTTTCAAAAAGAGACTATGTCTTTATCGTATGCTCTTAAAAAATTCAAACAAATCTTGGTTGCACAATTTTAATTCACTCCTGAAAAATAATAAATTGTTCAAAAAATCGACTTTTTTCGTCAAATTTCACCAAAAGCTTACCTCAAACGACGGTCGTAAAGAACTTCGGAATTTGGATCTCTTCTTTTACATTTGGAATTGGAGGACGACGGGGGAAAAATAGGTTGATATAACTCAAAAAGTGCGAGCGATTTTGAAGCGCGAGCGCGGCACAATTGTTTCTGTTTTATATTCATTGCCCCCGGTGACTTTGGAAATTTCCGGATTCTCGCGTCTGATTGATGGGAGCTTTTCGCGCTGGCGAGCTCGCGCGAGCTTCGCAATTTTTTTCCGCTGACTCACTTTTGGTAATTGAAATTTTTTTGTTGCTTTCGAGGCGCGATCGATTCCTTTATCCCGCGACGAGTTCCATCGCGAAAGAACCGCGACCATTCGCCCGGCGCACGGGATTAAAGTTTCGAATGATTTTATACGCCCGCCGCTTTTTTATTCCCCGTTCGGATTTTTTATAGCACTTGGCACGCGCCTCCTCAAATTCGAATTTAAATGGGGAAAGTCGCTGCCAAGAATTTCGCGAAGTAATGTAAAATGACAAAATTTTCTGCACTTGCTAATTTATTATGTCGGGGGATATATTTGATCTGTGATTTATGAAAGGAAAAGGGAAGAAAAAGCAGTAAATATGAAAGATTATTTGTATAGTTGAGCTTACAAAAATACCACACATAGTTTGAATGATTTAAGTGACAAAGTGTTGTCACTTAAGTAGAGTACTGGTAAATATGGTCAGACGTCAATGGAATATTTACATTGACCCACGTGTCGCGCTTTTGAACGGTGCAGTTTCGCGCTTGAACTTCAATTTATTTTTACTAAAAAAATAAATAGGAAAATTTAACATAAATTATTTGAAATTAAGTAAATATGGAAATATTATAGCAATTTTTGACATACTTGTGATAATGTTTTAACCTGATTCAAGTCTGTCCTCAATCATCAAGATTTTACAGTAAATTTTTTTAAATTGTTTTTAATCTGTAAAATGCCAGTGCCCTTTTTTTGAAATCTAGAGAAAATATAAAATTTATCAACTTTTCAAGTTTGGATGCAAGCCATGCTACTCACAATAAAAATAATTTTGTCGAGCTGAGTGATATACATACATATCAAGCGCACAATGTTTCTTTTTTATTTGAAGCAATATAACAATACTTTAATAAAGGCGCGCGATCTCTTTGTATCAAATAAAACCCATTCAGGATGGACCATAATCTTTTGTGTTTGTTGAAACTATTATAGCTATTGAAACTTTTTATTCCAAAGGTATAAAACAAAATAAAAATCTTGCACATAAAAACAAATCATTTTAATCTTAATCCTTTGACGCTAGCTGTACTTTTAATTCACATTTAAAAAATTCAGCGACACATATTTTTAGTAAAAATATCAAAGGATTTATTAATCTACTTTCTGCTGTTTTTATAATCGTTATTTTAGAATTTAGTTTATATTCTGAAAGTAGATATGGCCATTTAATTTGTAATACACAAACATAAATAAATTGTAAACAATTTATTTTTTAAATTAATTTTTTGTGAAAACCTTGCTTATTCAGTTGCGATTTAGTAAATAATAGTAAAATATTTCAGACAACCGAGAAAACAAAGACAATCTCAAATAATTGTTCTTCTAAAAACGACATTAGGTAAATATTCCATATAATTAAAAAAAGTTTTTTAACATCGTAATGATTGGCAGGAACTCAATGCACCAAACACTAAAAAAAATAATGAGGATCGTTTATTTTTGTTCAAGCCTCCATCAAAGCAAGTGCAATATCATGAACTCCCCCAATAAAAAGAGCGGAACTTTCAGCAAGTCCGAAAAACTTTTCCGCGGGTAAAAATTAATCCGCGAAAATTTTTAGAGCGTGAAACATCCCTCCCCGACTGCCGTTGTAAAAAGGCGATATCGCGTGTACCTTTGCCTGCCGCGCGGAAGCGTAGTGGGGGGATAAGGTATCAGCGAAAGAGAGCGCGAAGTAAAAAAAAATCACAAGCAAAACAGCGCCGAAAAAAGAGAGGAAACAGGAGGGGGAAAGAGAGGGGGAGGGAAATAAAATTCCCGAGTCTCGCTGGCGCGGATGATCCCGCTTGCAACGGCGGCGCTGCTGCCGGGCTTTATATAGGTTAACCCGGCGCTGCGTTATATAGATTTTTAGAGCGGGCCGCGCGCTCGCCGCCCCCCACCCGGTCGGTCCGCTGCCCCCTCCCCGCGGCGCTTCCCCCCGTCCCGCCCTTATTCGGCGGCCGGCCAACGGGAGAGTGAGACTATCCGCGACCCTCCTCTGGCTCTACATCTTGGAGCGCGCACGGGCTCACCCACATTTTCGCGCAGCTACGAGGCTCCTCGCTCGCCATCCCCCGACCCCCGCGCGCGGCTTTTACCCTCCTCGCCTTTTATTTTCTTAGGCTTTAACCGGATAACTTCTGCGCGCGGAGTTTATACGCGCGACGCCGGGTTACAGGGGGATGTTTTTCCTAGTGTTATTGCTGCAGGAGCTCGGAAAAATCGCGCGGATCGCCTCTTTATACCTGACCCGATGCTTCCCTATTTGTTATCCCTCTGTTGCCTTTTTCTTTCGTTGCTGACCAATGGCTTACTTGGGGTACGACTGGAGCGACGAAATATCCTAAGGAGAATAAGATTGACGATCTTCCAGAATAATGCCACTTGCTTTATCGATATTTTTTTACTAGTATCGTATTACACTCAAATTTGTTATTCTTGTGACAGCGGATATCTACTTTACTTATTTTGAAATGTAACTTCCTAATTCTTGGATATTTAAGTTCGATGAGAGATGTCGAAAATTACGAAGCTTTTTGCACCCAAATTGCGAAGCTGAACGAAATTTTTGAGCTTCAAATAAAGGTTATAGTGAAATTCTAATAAGAATTTCCAGTGTTGCATATCGTTCAATTATGATTAGGATTTTTCTTATGGTGAACTGCAGATAAAATTCTCGCAGTGTACCTACAATACCTTGCAGTGTACCTACCTACATTTAAAGTTTTTTTATTGGTTATATTGAGTAAACATCCGGTTGGATGCCGCAAACATTTAAAACGTTTTGATAGCAATTTAAAATTTTTTAAAGCGGACTTTTTTAAAATATAATTGTATGAGGATATCTCATTTTGTATTAAGAGACTCTTATAATTGCATCGCACTATATGAGCTAAGTCTTGTAAAAGAAGTTGAAATCTCGCAGCTTCAAACAAGAAAAGTTTGAAAAGAAATCTCTAAATCTCAGAAGCCGCTAAGGAGCTTTAGCCTCGACGGAAATTCTATTTCTGGAATAGCCAGGGGCATTGCATCATTCGGTGCAATGTGATTTCCAGATAAGCCTCTTTCATACTCGAAAATTTTTTAAAGAACACAACCAATCCGAAAAGAAGATAATTGACTCAGATTCCAAACCACTCCATTTAATAAAAAAAAAAATTATAAGTTTCCTTTGTACAATTTCCCTCAAATCCATCGCAATCTCACAACTGCCGCTTCATCGTCAAAATTGTCCCACCAACCGCGCGTAAACGTCTCTAAAATTTCAATAAAACGAGCGAACAACAAAATCTCCCCGAAAAAGGAGCTCGCGCAATAAAAACTTTAATCAGCCGCCGATAAAAAAAAAAGGTGGTGGTACAAGGCAAGAGGAGCGAAGAAAAAAGCTGGGAAGTGGAAAGAGCGTGGGTGGGGGGGAGAGGAACCCGGGGCTCCCCGCGAATCCCCAGGAATGTGGGTCGCGTCCCAGAAGCGTCGGCACCCTCGTAAAATCCCCGATAAATGAGGCGGCCCGCCACCCCCTCGGGCTCCGTGTGCACATCCCGAGAGCACACCCCTCCGCGGGCGCCGCGCCTGCGCCGCGGGCAGCTCCCAGCGGCGGCCGATAAGGTTCGCGGTCACGGGAGATGCCTCCTATACACTCGCCGCGGCTCCCATTCAATCGCGGACCTTTTGAAAATTTCCGTGATTATGAACTCCTCTCTTTTTTCCTTTTGGATTATTTTTTCTCGAAGTTATATACGTGGGCGGCTGCGTCGGTAATCGAGGGCTCAATAGGCTCATTCAGCTGGAGCCTTATTTTTAGAGGGCTTTTTAAAACGGTCTTTTAATTTTACTTAATTTCAGAGATGATGAAGAGGTAGGAAAAAAATTCAAGGATAATGAAATTAAAATTTATTCTTGAGGTTTTTTTTTTGAAAAATCAATCTTAAATTATGTATTTCTTAAGAGTTAGTTGTAATAATAATTTTGAAATTTGGTATTTATATAGATACCGAATTTTTATTTTCTTATTATATCATACTCTCCTTTACTTTGCCAGTTATGATAAAGGGATTTCTTTGTAGTACGTAAGTAATTAAATTGTTGGCTACAAAAAATGTGAAACTTCCTTTATTAAGGTGTACCCTTGCTATATATATTAACCTATTAAAAAATGCCTGGTAACAAAAAAATAGTTTCTACTTTGAAAGACTGTGGAAAAAACTGACCCTTTTTTGAAATATATATTCTTTCTATTGTCTTCAAAAGTAATTTTAGCTCTTTCATCATAACGTGAATTTAAGCCAATGAAGTTTAGAGTGATTTTTCAGTTCTTTCACATTATTACATCATGGGAGTTTCTATTTACGAAAAAAATTAACAATTACATAAAAAAATGCAATCGCAAAGGGTTCACTGCAGTGAAAATTTTTAAATGAAAAGCTCAGGAATTTTACATAGGAAAAGTTTCCTATAAAAATGATGGAGCTTTTCGTGTACATTTCTTTTTATATACAAATTTCGAAGCTTTTCCTGTAAATTTACGAAGCTTTATTTCTACAATTAAACTGTTTTCGTCTAATTCTTACCATGAACTTCATCGTATAAACTTTCCAAGAAAATTTCCTCAGTGTACTCAGTAACATTTACAAAAAAATCCTCTCCTCCTACAAGCAGTTACCAATAAAAAACCGTAAATTCTCCGTCAGAAATTATAACTACGCCGGCACAGTTCAAGAACGTCCTCTCGAAACGCCAGCGCCGCACGCACGAGTAGAGCGCAAAGCGGCGCCCGCGGGAATACGAGGGGTGGCGAGGGGCGGAGGGGTCGGTCTGGCGAGGCCGCAAGGAGCGCGATATCCGCGTCGCACGGGCACCGCCGGCGAGATTCCCCTGGATATCGATTGTTCGTGACGTCGACGCAGTCCTCCGCTGTTTACACGAGCAAGCGCGTGGCTCCGCGCCGTACGTTATACACAGCCGAGGAGCCGCG
Organism: Eurytoma adleriae; assembly: GCA_900480045.1. Lineage (NCBI taxonomy): Eukaryota > Metazoa > Arthropoda > Insecta > Hymenoptera > Eurytomidae > Eurytoma > Eurytoma adleriae. The sequence goes on from UXGC01000505.1 coordinate 12,595, forward strand.
ACGCAGTGCTCGTCGACGCCGCTGCGCTTAGCTGACTCCCCCGCGCCCTCCTCGGCATCTGGGGCGACGTTTAATCGGATGGAATTGAATTTTTTATCTTATTTCTTTTTTTTTTCGAGAGGACGAATTTTTTTTATCAAGGCAAAGGACCGACGTCGAGATGAATTTTGCACATTTATTTTTGTTGTTTTTAAAACTTTTTGTGGGTTGAGGAACTGGATTCAGTTGATAATTTCATTTGGAAGAGTAAATTAGAAGCGGTTTGAAATTAATATCTATTGAGAAATTGGAGATGATTATATTATTCTTGTTTATTTTTGAGTTTAATGTTGGATGATTTTGTTATTTTTAAAACTTTTTGTGCGGGTTGCAGAAATTAATTCAGTTGATAATTCGAAATAGGAGATTAAATTACAATCGATTTGAAATAAATATTGTTATTAAGTTATGATAGATATAGAATTAATCATTTGATACAGTATTTTTACGTAGATAGACGTTGGAAAACGTTATTAATTACAAACGCTGGTTAATAAATTAATGTCTCGAAAAACCTATTTTAAAATGACAATTTCCTGCAATAATAAAAATTTTAATTTAATTTTATTTAAAATGACTTATTACGATATTTTATTTAAATTTTATTTGTTTTTCTGTTTCAGGTATGCACGCCTAAACATTTTGGCCCTAAGAGACGAAATCAACCAACTATAGTGAGTCCTATATAATACACATTTTTACATAAATTTATTATTATTTTTACGTAAATTTATTTTTTTACATAATTAATATTAAAGTGAAAAATTTTAATTTTCAAATACTCATAACGATGGGAAATTACTTCAAAGTTTTATAATCACGTTTAAGTACACATCCTATAACATCATGCTAATTTCTGACATAAAATTTTCCCCGAGTACCATCGCACTCTGCTTTAGTAACCCATCAGGCAGTTCATTTTTTTTATCCCCAATAAATGGCACTCTTTAATGCATTTTTTATTAAAAAAAAAATCTTAGCTCTAGATTTTTCCAATATTTTCCTTTCAAAAAGTTTACTTCGCTTTCTTGGCATCACTTTACGCAGCTCCTCCTTTTTTAATTTATGCGAAGGTTTATCGATTTTTCCAGTTCCTATTATTGCGTTCTTTCAATTCATTTTTCTTGGAATATCTTTCTTCTAGAAAATATAGCGTGTACCAACAATAACGAACATAATTATGATTGCCTTTGTAGCTGTCTTGTGATCATTTCAAGAAATTCATTATTGATGATACGTAATAGCACTGATTAAAAAAAATTGCTATTTTGAATTAAAGTTACATTTATTTAAAAGAAAAATTCAATTAAGTTCTACACGATATCGTAGGAAATAAATTAACTATTATACAATTATATCGTAGAGAAATACAGTTAACGAGGATAAAGTAATTATTGTTCTAGTCTGAAATGAAAAGATAAATAAATTTGCAAAATAAATCAATCTCAAATCTAGATAATCGAAAATAAATAAATTTTCATTTATAATACTATCAAATTATACGATTTTTCGACAAGTATAAAAAAAAGAAAACATTTCTATAAAAATTGTTATATAGTATACTTTAATGTTGAACTTAAGTCTCTAAAATATCAATTAATCTTTTCTGTAACAACAGAAAATAAAAACTATTTCTGATCATTTTTCGGTCAAAAATTAACATTGTCCCACAAGCCGACCAAAAAAAACAAACCACCTGAGCCGATAAATATTCCCTCCCACGAAAAACGACTGTACGTTTCCACCGAACTATGCGCGCAAAAACTAAACTGAAACGCAAGGAATTCGCGAACAAAAATAAACCCGATACTCTCTTCGAAACCGCCAGTCTCCGGCGAGTCTGCGGGTCCGAAAAAAAATATACACCATCGAGAATTTTTATATTTCTCCTGGCGCGGGACAGAATTCCGGTGGCCGTTGGCCTGCGGGGCTCGCCCCTCGGCTGCAGTCCTCTCCAATGGGGTGACCCAGTTTCGTCCTCTCTCGGCTTGCGCGCGCCGCGCTTTTCTTCGCCGCCCGAGCGCCCCTTCCGCCCGAGCTCCCTCCGACGCGCGCGCGGCCCTCTCTCCGTGAGTCTGCAGAATCCGGGGGGAGATGCGCTTTAATTGACGGATCGATGAGCTTTTTTCGGCGAGCGACGCCAGCGCCTCTCTCCTCCGAGGGGGATATTTTCCGAAAAAATTTTCAAAGCTATTCGTTAGTGCACAGAGGGATTTTGCAGCATTTTAGCGAGTTGGTTATTTTTTTTTTTATGAATTTGTTTGTAAGAGGAGAAGGTTGACTCGACGCCTTTTTTTCGTCGCTGAAATACGACGCTTTCGTTAAAAGTTTGCCGGGATTTTTGTTTTAAATTCTACCGCGGAATGTATCGCACTTTTGCTTTTATTTGCTTTTTAAAAATGCAAAACTTTTTTAAGAGATTGCCCTGATTTAAATCAAGTGTTTTGTAGTTTTACGTTTATGTAACGACGTTTAAAAAAAAAGATGAATAATTCAAGTTCATATCGTACTCGTAGGTTTATGTCAACGTGGTCGCGAGCGGACTTCTTCATATTTCATGTCATAACCTAAAGTGTACCTCGAAGCTTTATATCTTTGCTGGACATTTTCATACCGTCAATATGCTTTATTTGACCGTAAACAAGCTAGTGGAAGTCGAAAATTTATTCAGTAATTTCACTGTAAAAATTCATAAAATAGTATTCATAAGAATAATAATATTGTAACTATTAATCCTTTAATTTACATTGAGAATCTGTCAATTGTGATGTTACAAAATTATTTTCTGCTTGAGAAATCTTTAAATTAAGGCTTTATGAAAAAAATTTTCTCGAGCACTTGAAATACTTTACGATTAAAATTTGCTGCAATCGTAACCTAATAATCAAGTTTGTTACATCGTTAAATTTAGTTTCATTATAACAGATTTGTTTAAAAAAATATAAGATATCCTTTTTTGAAATGTTACCTACACGTAATTTAAACAGTCGATAAAATATTTTTTAATTTTTAAATCATTTGAAAAAATCTTTGACCAATAACTTATATAGGATTATTTGTACATTACAAATTCTTATTAAATATTAGTACATTTTTATTGAAATAGAAAGGTAAATTTAAAATTCCATTTGAAAAATTTTCCCTGAAACTGTATAGAGAAGAAAAAGTTATTTCATTCAAAAAACCGTCATAGGATAGGAAAGTAAAATGTTGAAACTTTCCTGGTAGAGTTGCAGAGCACCAATAATAGACCATTCGAAAATACCGGCGAATGAAGGAAAAGGCTCGCGAAATTTCTGGTCATCGTGATTGATTAAAAAACTTCGCAGACGGCAGTGTCGCTTTTTTTATCCCCCTCGCAGCTCCTCGTCGATATCGGCACCGTCCCGCCGGCTGTCAATTCTCCTCTCCCAAAATCCTCTCCGAAAATAACGCGCAGGCATCGATCAGGTACATAATCACGAATTTTTTATGCGACGCACACCAATTTTCCCCGGGATCGCCCAATTTATCGGCGCGCGACCCGGTGGCCGGCTTATTTTTGAACAAACAACGCGGGATGCCCTCGACGAAATTACCGCATAACTCGAGGAAATAAATTATTAGCCTCGACCGAGCGTATCGCGCGCCGCGAGGCAGCAATCGATACTCTGCGCGAGGAACAATTCGTGCTGCATCCCCTCGTGCACGAAAAGCTCCGAAAAAAAAATACATTTTCACCCACCCCATTTGGAAAAGCTCCCCCAGCTCGACTTTTCCCCCTCGGAAACTCGCTCCTCGGGAAAATCGATGCGCGCGTGCTCGCGTGCGCGCGATCGAAAAACCACTCGTGCACAGGCCGCCTTTTTTCCCCCGAGTTATTACCGCAGTTTTCGGAGCTCTCGACTGTTCTATTATTTACGTTAAAAGTTATGCCTCCACTGCGGCCGGGGAACTTAATTTTTTAAACAAACAAAATTTTCGTACTGTCGTGTAATTTACGCGTGTCTTTAACAGGGTGTGGCTTGGTAAGGCGATACTTGTAGTTCGGAAATGTTTAAGCGCTGCACTACTGCGTAAAAAGTTTAATAAGCCCCATTAATTCGAAACTTTAATATACAAAGTTGGAAAATTAATTACAACTGTTACAAAAGTCCATCTATATTCAAACTTCGGGGGAAGAAACTCGAAACCATCAGGAGCTTTCCCGCTCGAGAGAAAAGTGCGTCGACTTCATTCGATAAACCGGCAATTTCAGCAATTTGCGAATCGAGAATTCCCAGCGGCGCGAAAAAAGAAACCTAGGCAGAATCCAATAAAATTGCACGAGTAGGATTTACTACGCCGACAGGCGGAAAAAGCGTGGGGGTGGATTTTCCGCCGGAAACGCAAAAATGAGATTTGAAAATCTTCCGTGGTACTTGCGCCTGTCGCGAGGCGGAAAGGATGGAGCAGCAGGCTTCATTTTTCAAGAGGAGCGTCTTTTTCCTCCGCGGGGAGTTTTGAAAAAAGAGGAAAATGACGAGATAAAAATTTCCCGGGAGAAAATGAAATTCTATGAGAAATTCACTTACAGGCTTACGAAGTTGGACAAGTTTCACCTCGCGTCGAAGCGAGTGTCAATTAGCCCCGCGGAACTTTCGCTAAATTATTGAAAAATTTTTTAAAAAAGTTGCACCCAAGTATCTACTGGGCTTTCTGGAAAAAAGCCGGCAATTTTCTCGGTCTCGCGCGAAAGTAAACGCGTAATCGCGGCGTTTACTCAGCGTCGGCAACGCAGGTATCTTCCCTCGCATCCCATTAGCTCCCAAAGCTCATCCCGTCGCCCACCGGAACAGGAGGAAGAGTAAGACGCCGGGAGGAAAAAAGCGTGTCTCCCTCACTTTCGCGTATACCTGCGCGCGCCATTGTGCGTTTTTCTCCCCGGCGCGACGCTTTCCGAGACGAAATTTGAGTGACTTTTTGTCCCGCGCGCCCAGCCCGCTTCTCCCTCCTCGGGTTTTGTCCCGTCATTCTGAGGAGCAGGTGCTTGTTTTTTGTGAAGTTGACGCGGACGCGGATTGGCTGGAAATATTGTTCACATTGTCAGCTTTTATTTTATAGAATTTTTAGACTACTTGCAGCACGTATTCTGCACCTAAGCCACTTTACACTTGATAAAATTGTAATCTACTTTTTTATTTCAACACGGAGAGAAATCTGTAAGTAAATTTTATAAGAGGTTATTGTTATAGACTGACCATAGTGGCAATTTTACAAAAAACTTTTTACAAAAATTCGTAAGTTTCATACAAAAAATTACAATAGTAGATAGTAAAACTTGTTAAGTTAATAGTCTGTAAGAAAATTGAAGTGGTAACTTCTAAAATTTAATATGATGCTGATTCCGCAGCTGCAGCTCATTAAGAACGGATAGTATTGACTTATAGTAACATTAAATTAATGTGAGAATTTTTATTTTTAGTTAATAATAAAATTCACAAAATTTACAGGGTTTAAAAATAAAAATGTTTTAGATATAAATCTTTCCAAAATAATGAATAAAGCCTCGTTTATTTATATTTAGAACATGTTACAGTATCGGACTTTCGAGTTAAAAAATGATAACTTTTTTATGTAATACAATATAAGAAAAGTTTAAAAAAAAATCAACATTGTTAACGATTTCTAGTCTTTTATAAAATATTGGGACAGTTCAGTACTATATTCTACATAGTTCAAAATTAAATTTTCTTTGGAGACTTAATTAAACATATAAACATATACTTAATATCTAATCTAAATTGCATCTGTTTTATTGCTAATAAATACTAACCTAACTGTCAAAGCATTAAAATATACTAAAAAATTTTTAATCTCAAACGTCTAAACAAGTACTCACGAAACCACCACAAATAAAACAAGTAAAATAATGATTCCCACGAAACTCCATAAATGCGGATCTAACTTACAATCATTCGCCGGCGAATAAAACCAGCGTTCGCTTCGATTTAATAAACGGCACGGCGGTGCCGCGCGGGCGATTACAGTAGTCGGGAAAACGAGAAATAACCGCCTCCGCGAGGTGCCGCAGTAGGGAAAGCGACAATGCGCGCTCCGTCCCTTTATCTCATTGTCGGCGTAATTTCAATCGCGCGACGCCGGCGACGATTTTCCGCGTTATCATAATTCCGGGGAGACGAGTAAAAAGAGAGAGAGAGAGAGAGCGAGGGAACGAGGCACGCGGGGGGCGCGCCTAACTTCCTTTTCTCCTCCTATTTTTTTTTCGCGTCGTTTTGCATTTCCTCCGCGAGACGGTCTAGACTGAGCGACGACGGCCTTACCTCTGTACTGTTTTTCGCACAAACACCTCGCCGGCTTTTTGTGCGCGCGCTTTAGCCTGGCACCCACCTGGCCGCCCCGCGAGTTTCGCCCAGTCGAGCTAAGGGAATTTTCACCGCGCGCTAAGGGACTACTGCACAGTTTCCTGGTGCTTTTTTTTTTGTAGCTTTGTTGTAAGCGCAGGGTTTTACGGGGGCTCGAGAGAATTTCGTTTTGTTGGGAACACTTTGTTTTTATGGGAATTAACGCTTTGATAATTTACGAGGTTTTTAAGGGCGGGGCGGCCGGGAGGTGTTTAATATTTAATCTGGTCGTTTATTACGTTAATGTAACTGCGGAAATGGAGAGGCTTGACCTCGATTTTATTTTTAGCTTAACAAAATAGCTGCACTCAGGAAATTTTCTCGTAAAAATTACTTATTTTAGACAAAGTTTTAGATAAAAACTGCAATGATTTTTTTATAACAATTGCCAGTGTTGTTAATCGTCTGACGATTGCATACTTTCACGCAATATTTGCGGTTTATTTTACGAAAAATTGCGAAGTCGCAGTGGAAATTTGAAAATTTGTAAAAGAATCGTAATTTGTAAATAAAAACTTGGACATTTGTGCAGGATAATATCTATAGATTTTAAGAAGTTTTTCGTATTAAAATTATGGAGCCTTACATATAAAAATTTCCAGTGTGACTAGTCGTTCAATTGTAAAAATATGACGTGAAATGACATTTCCGAAAAAATTTCCAGTGTTGTAAACCCTCTTAAGATTACGTTTTTTCATATAATTTTACTAGAAAATTTTCTCATTATATAACAATAGAAAATTGATGGATTTTTGTTCTTCATCGTAAATTTTAGTAGAAAATTGTTTAATTATACGAAAATATAAAAATTGATTTTTGTAATTGATAATGATTTCCTTACATGCCAACTAGAAAAAATTAATAGAACCGTATATTATTACAGGAAAAAGATTAATGAAACCTGTCCCAAACATTTTTTCCTTGGCTACGAGTAAAATCGATTTTCCTCTAGTAGGCAACTACCGCACGAATTAAAACGCACAGCTCCATTAATTCTCTCGCCCTTATCTTAATTATTCCATCGCATAAAAAATATGCCCCATGCATAATCCCACCCTTCACCCACTTCACTCAAAAAAAAAAAAAAAAAAGTGGAATACCACCAACTTAGCAGCCGAGGAATATACCTTCACCGTAGCCTTCCATTTCACCTGAAAAACGCATCGCCGAAAATCCGTCCGTCTCCCGGGCGCCGTGGGGCAACGGAAAGCCATCAATCGCGCCCACCCCACCCCCATTACTCTCCGTCCGCTTCCGCATTTTTTTTTCCGCGCGCGCACGTAGCGCCGCGGGGGAGGCAGGGACCCCGCGCTGCAGCGGCGCCCGGGCTTGGCGGTGATTTAATGCGCGCTAACTCCTTTTGAAATGGATCTCCGGCGAGATGAGAAGCCCCGGCTCCCGTTTGTCTCGCGCGCGCGCCTTACGCATCCATTTTCGCGCGAGCTTCTTCTTCGCTTTGTGTCTCGCCGCGCGGCGAGCGCGCCCGCCTACTACTCGCGCGCCGCTGCCCGCCCGGTAATTACTCACGAGCCCACCGTCGGCGTCGCTTCTTTTTTTTTTTCGTCGTCTTATTCTTCCTTTTTTTTCTTACGCGAGACGCGCCGGGGCTTTCGATTGAGACTTTTAGGCGCCTTTGATGGGGATGCTGGCAGAGATTTTCTCGGTGAGGTGAAGACTTTGCGCGATTGTACTTACTCATGGTGTGTAACTAATTTTTTGTTGGGTGGTTTTTTTTTTAGTTTTGTTCTGTATTGTTTGATGAAGCTGTTTTTCCGGGGTACCTGTAGTAGAGATTTTTTATTAAACAATGCTGCCTGGAGCAATTTAAATTTTTACATTCTCGTATATATTTGTGCATAAAAAATAACAAAAGCTTTACTTTTATAATGAAGAAAGCAACTTTGAAATTAAACGTGATGTTTCGCACGTTTCTGTTCTCTTCTCTTCAAATGAAAAGTAGGGAAGACTTTTCTGGTTTAAAAATGTAAATCTTAAAGTCCATCTTATTATTTTCATTTATGAAGACCTTTTTTTTGCTTCTCTTTCTTGGAAATACAATGAATAAGAAACTTTTTAAATGTCACGTTTCGTGATAAATTTTCCCCAGGGTACTGAGGCATAATGGACAAGTGGAAAAAGTGGCACAGATCGAAATATAAAATGTAAAAACAAACAAAATAAAAGTGTATAGAATATTAAAAACAAATTTATTTTTTTAGCAATTTTCATTATGTAAGGCTCTTTTTTCACAGTTCTATACAAATTGAAATTGTACAAATAGGTAAAACATAGTTTTTTGGGTATTTTCGTTTAAAATCGAGTGAAAAGGGACCGTTTTTACCCCATTTTTGCGAAATTTGTTTTTGTAAACAGAAAACGTTACATACTTTTTACCAGTAATTTCTTTTTCTTCCTTACAAAGCGTTTTCTTTAAAAAATAAAGGATTACTTAAAAAAGAAAGCAGGTCGATAGAAAATCAATTTCCTACAGACAATTTTTTATCGATTCCGTCAGATTTTCTTTATTATTCCATTATCGTATCATACTGGAGCATCATAAATTTATAAAAAATTTAAAGTGCATTAAAAAATTAATAAAAACACTAATTTTTATAAAAAATACATAATATAATTCTCACAATACCTACACGCATAATATTTTTTTCATTTGTTTATACTTTTATATCGTAAAGGGTTATTAGCCCGTTTAATATGAAATAAACACACAAATAAATACATACAAAGGGTCAACGTCTCACCACACCCCAATATTTCATCAAAATTGCAACACACCACAAAGTAGTTCTCCGTTCTCATCGAACTCTTCTATTAGCTTCGGAACAACCGGTAACCCACTGCATCCTACGTCGGTAAATTTCCGAAACTGCGTTATAATCGCCGTTCACCTGCCATTCAGAAGTCGCGCGCAAAATTTCCGAAATTCGGGCGGAGCCCGCGCTAATGATTCTCCGGCAGCTAAGGCCGCCCCTCGCCCTTCCCCTCGGGCGGCCGCCCGACAATTACATCCGGCAGTTTCCGCGGCGTAATTCGATTCGCGCGCTCGCGTAACGTCGGGTCAGCGGGCGCGCCACTCCGCTGTCGGATCGACGGAATGACGCTGATGGGACGCGAAGGGGTGGGCGGGAGGATGCACCGGCGACGGCTTCGATCGCACCGAGGCGGCGAAAGAACGCGGCGAATTGTGCAATTGCGTTTTTATGAAAGCTGCTTTTTTGGTTTGACAATTGATCGTGCGATTAAAATGTTAAATTTTGTCTAAACAAATGTGATCGATAGAAGTTGTTGTTTTGTTATACCTGCGGTTTTGTACCTGACGTGAGTAGGTATTATACAGGGTCTTATGGGACTGGGATAAAAAAGTGAAGGAAAATTAATTAAACAATTATGTTGAAAGTGAATAGTTGTAGTTCCGGTTAGATACTAATCTGCATATTTGCTAATGCGATGTCATCTTTGTGGAATGTAATGAAAAAACTAAAAACGTCCTATAAAAAAGACACGGTAATCATTATCGGTGAGTTTTTTCGTGCAATCATTTATTTTGTCGATTGTTTATACTTATTTGGCATTAATTAACTGGTCATTCTATAAATGATGCGCGAAATACAGATTTGATAGTATGAAGTTTGGTTATTAGCAGGCGTAGATAAGCTTATTAAAAATTACAAAGAAAAATAATTTGAAGAATTTATTATCTTTGAAATGTGGTGATCAAAAATATCTACTGATTGTATCTTAGATTATTTTTAAGTATTTCCTACGTAAGCGAGTGTTGATTATTGAATGTCATGATGTGACGAAACTACATTATTGTATCGTAGCGTATAAGATAAGGAAAACTTGAAGTAATTATTCAATTTTTTGCTGGTAACATAAATCAATTTCTACTGCTTCGTGTTATTTAACAACATACCGCATATACCGCATTAAAATGTTAGGTAGACTATAAATTTTATTTACTGATATAGGAAAATTAGATCAACTTTTCATTTTCTATTATTCTGCAAGAAATTATATTTTATGCCGGGATTCTCAATTCCACTAGTTCGTAACCGTAACCTAAAATTCGATTTTCTTCAGTAAAAAATAACTGCAGAGGTAATAATATTTGAATAAAATTTCGATCTTCCTCCTGGAAGAATTCAAAAGTAATAGCACAGTTTCACCAAGAGATATATAACACTGTAAATTTACCTGCTCGTGTAAACGTCTGTAAGATAAATAAATAATTTTTTATGACTCCTAAAATATATCTAATGACAATATTTCTAGCACACGCCATTAACTCAATCGAGAAATGCTGAAAAATACTTTCAAATTTCTACTTCACTTCAAAACGGTAAAATTCTTACGAGCAGTAAAAAAACAAAAGCACTCAGACGAGAAATTGGCTACTGTGACAAAGATCTGCTAGAAACGACCAAGTACTAACCGCAAAATTGCTTTAACGAAATTTCGAAATAGTTTATTTAGTTACCAAAGCGTGAACAGTAATATGTAACATAATAATATCTAGCAAAATAAAGGTTCTTACAGTACAAGAATTTAAAGTAACTACATCGAAATTTTTTGAAAATCTTTATTTTTACTGATCCTTCATTTAAAACAACTTGTACTTTGAACTTTAGCACTAAAAAAGTAACACCATTATTTAAAATATAAAAAGTATCTCTGGTAGTAACAGTAAACAATTTTAGGTCTTTTTTAAACTTTCACTCCACAAACAGTCCATTTACAGTTAAAAAATTTACAGTGACGCACCAGTCGCAAAATTTCTCAACACCGCTAAAAACAGATTAAAATCTAAAATTCCAGAAAACGTTAAATCCGATTAAAAAATCCATCGGTCGCTAGTCACTATACCCCCAGCCTAGCAACAATTCCTGTCACTTTTTTCCTCAAAACTCGCAAAAAAAAAAAATTAACCCCGCGCACGCAGAAACGACCCCCGGCAAACCAGTAAACCAGCGAGTGCACCGGGCCGGCGCTTAACCTGAAAACAAGGGACGCCGCGCGGCGTGCAGGGAGGGAGAGCGCGCCGGTGTTCGCGCAATGAGCGTAAAAATAACGGGAGAGAGGGAGAGGTGCGATAGCCCCTCGTTTCATTACGCGAGAGCGGAGGCGCATGAATGAAGAACCTATAATTTCGCCGGGCGGCGCGGCTACACCGAGGGGGATATATGCACGGGAGGCTGCGTGTATGTGTGGGCGCGCGCGCGGCAGCGGTGGGGGCGACGGGAAGCCCGGAGGGGGAGAGACGCCGGCGCTGCCGATGCTATTGCTTTTTACGAGCGAGCGCGCAACTCGAAAGTGGGTCAGAGGTTCAGGGCGCGCGCACGCTGCCCTTTTCATCGCTGCGCGCTCCGGATTCGTTGCTCGTCGTCTTCGGCGACTAGTCGCGCGCGCCTGTGACCTTTCCGGCGAGCTAAGCCGAGCGCGGTTTTAATGGATCGTGCGTTTATGCGGTGATGCGTTTGATGCTCCACGTGTCGTTTAGTTTTGTGGTTTTTAGCGACTACTTGGGTCGGTAGCATCTCGAGTAAGGGAAGAGTCTTGGATGCGTCTAAGTGTATTGGTATACTTGTAATATGAAGCCGGGGTTTCTTTCTCAATTTTCGACGGTTCTGACTATTTTTGATGAAAAATTTTGTAGGAACAAGTACAGATTTTTTCTACACAACTGCATGCTCTCAAATTATGATTTTTTGGAATAATAAGACGATTGTCTTTTTGAATCAATTTATTTATTATATCTAGGACATCGTTTCGACGATTTTTGACGCCATCGTAAAGTCAAGAGTAATAAGAAACGGAGTAAAAAATGTCGAATTTATATCTGGTAATTCTAAAAATTATCAGAAATTTATCTTTGATATGGATGTATTTTTTTGGCAGAATTAATTTTACTGATATAAAAGCTACGTTTGTCGTACATAAAATTTTCATTTAGATCCCGCAGAAAAATACAGGGAGTTTTGAGTAATTATTACTTGACACGGAATCAATTTTAGGTCAATTTTTTGAGATCTGTTATAATCACTTTAAAATCAATTTAATAAACGAGTAATAAATTTCGTTTGTTTATTACCTAAGATTTGTTATCAACTTTTTGCGTAAGATTTAATATTGTAGTTTTTTGGAATTGACAATAATTGATTGATACATTATTTTTCAAGTCGATTGTTTATAACCACGATTATTATTGCTATTAATAGAGATGCAGTTTAGCTAAAACCGTTGATGTGTTAATCTAAATGTTTTCAAACTCTAAGCACTTTGGATTAGAACTTCAAACAACTACTAATCACCTCCGCAAGTGGTGAAATTTGCTAAGTTCGAAAGCTATCAACTATTTACAATTAAGACTGGTTAATCATAAATATTGTTTCCCAAAAGTAATAAGGCAAAGTTTAGACTCTGTTTGGAAGAGTATTTGCTAACTACATTGTGGAGTTGCACTCATAGTTATATTCCATTTTAGACTTCATTTAGTAAATTGACCGAGAATTGATTGTTTCTGTTCAAAAATCATCTTAACTTGTAGAACGTACATTCTCTAACCAAAGTTTCAACCCAAATTCATGATCTAGAAACTTGATACACTCCGAATATTAGTATTAACTGTAAATCATTTTCTGATTTTCTATATCAAATTGAAAACAAAACCCAGAAAGTGTAAAGACATAGTTAAAATTTTTAATAAAAAAAATAACCATTTTAAAAGTATCCCACTTCCCCCAAAAACCGGAAAATTGAACACCGTCTTGACTCGACTTGATACTCGACTGCATTCAGTGTCACGAAAAAAGAAAGAAATACTCCAGCGCTCTCAGCGGGCTTTCAGAGGGGCTGCTCTCGTCTTGTCTCCCCGCGACTTGGGTCCTCCGGGTCGCCCAATTTCGAGCCGCGGCGTTGCATTCATGAAAGAAGCCTCGAGTCCCGCGAGGCTGACCTGTCGTAGTAGTACTACTACTACCGCTCGGCGTCGACCCGACGCGGAGCGCGGGGGGTGGCGGTCGTGCCTCGGGAAAACTGGTGCAGCGAGGGAGGGTCGGTCCAATGGTGGCGCGCGCGAGGGGAAACGGCCGGCCGAGCGGCGGCGCGCCCCTCGCGCGCCGTAAAAATGTTACGAATTCGGGGAGCCGGGAAAGAAGCGTCAATTAAAACGGCTGTTCAAGATTCCGCGGATTACGCGAGACCGGGGGGTGGGGTTACGTGACAAACCGGATCCATCGAGCCCGGAACTCTTTGTCATTTAAATTCATGTGTCATGGCGTCTTCCACCGTCCGCTGTTTCTTATTCCGCGTAATTAATTACCGTCTAGAATCACGAAGGGGTACCATCCGTCACGCGACGCCGAGGGATGAAAAATCATCGATTCGAAAGGAAAGCAGTCCGTTAACCCGAAAAAAAAAACTGCCCTGGGCCCTCTTCACCGCGCATAAATCGCGCCCTCTGGCCGAGATTTATTTTGGGGTCGGTGCGGATTTACGCGCGCTCGGAAGAGGAAAAGCGAAAACGGAAGTACATAACGCACCCACACGCGGGGGCCCAGGTGAGACGCGGTGGGGGGTGGGTGACGCGGGAGGGGGCGGGGCGAAGCCAGCGGCGGGGTGGGGGTGAGCGCGGCGCTGTCGACGCCCTTTCTGCCCGCTTTCTCAATATTGATTTTGCGCGCGCGAGAGAGCCGCTGCTGCACTCTCGTGCACGCGCGTCCGACTCCGCCGGGGGTGCGGGGGGAGAACGACGAGGGGTGGGGCTTCGAGGGATCGCGCGTGTGCGAGCGCGTACGGCGGCCGACTTGGTGCGTGCGCGCCCCTCTCCGTGGGTATGCACTCTTGAAATTCGAATCGCGGAAATCCCGGCGAATTTCGGTGGCGTTCGCGGTGCCTCGAGCGCCGATGAATATGCCGCTGATACGCCGGGGGTGAAGGCGAATTAGTTGAGGTTTTGGCGCCTCTCTGATTGCAGAGTGTCGTTCGCGGGTCATAGAGCTCAGGTTGATTGCCGTTGAAATTGTAGAAACATGTTTATTTTGAAAGTGATGTCGTCCTATATATTTCCACGTGGACAGTTTAATGTCTGGAAAGTATATATTTTTTAAATTGTTTACTATCGATCTATGTTTAATCGGTTAAATGGTATTGCATCATTCGTACCAATACATCGTAAAATTTACATAACTATAAATTTTAAATCGATTTCCATAAAAATTGGTACAGGACTAAAGCAAAGTATTATTAAATAATCTATTTGTACTAGTTTTAGCACGAAAACTGGAATAAACTCTTTCCATTAATCTTTAGATATCATACTAGTCCTTTTTTCTTAACAAGAGTAATACTAGGTATCTCTAAAATAAAATATGTTTGAGATTTAAAGAAATATGAAAATACATTATTGAAATAGGAATTTTTAATTGAAGACATTTTTACTCAATTGTATTAAAATACTGAAAAAAGAAAATTTATAATTTGAACTGAATATTTCTTGGAGTTTCCTCAAAATAATTTCTTTCAATCAATCAGAAAAACACTACTAAATACTTTAGTTTCAAAAAAATTATTTAATTGCTGCAGAAATATTTAGTTAAACTTACTAAATTGTTTTCAATGAAGTAGTAAAATTAGTAATTTTCAAATTTAATAAAAAAAGAAATACAAAATTTTGTATTTCAATAAGTTTACATGAATATCCTTGTTATGCCAAGCGATATATCGAAGATGACCGAGAGACTTGCAGTATTATTATAAGTATCATATGCAGGATTAGAAAATCGATGCTCGCACAAGAGCCGGTATAATCCGTGTATCCCATTAATATCATTCCCGGCACACACATCCCCGGGCCGGCGATAAAACGTAATCTAGCTTCATTATTAATCGCTGGCGAAGCTGCTGCAACCGTCTTTACCCGCGCGGTCTTGTCTGACCGTACGCGTACTCACACTACTCGCGCGCGCGCGCTTGAGCCGTCTGAGCGGAGCGCGACCTTTTCTACTCGCCGCACCGGACACCTAATCCCCGATGCTACTGTCGCGGCTTTTCTCGCGCGCCTCGTATTTCCCAGTTAATCTTCATTTCTTCGGATGGCTTTTTTCACGTCGTGCCGTTGTTTTTTTTTGTTTTTGTTTTTGTTTTTTCTTTCAAGAGAAGAGACGGGGCGTCGGGTTCTTGTTTTGCAGTGGACGTAACTGGCGAACACAGTTTCGCAAAGGCTGACTTAATCTGGAGTTATAGTTTTTCTTTCTTTGTTGTTTGGATCTTGGAAGCAATTTAACTGAATTTATTCTCTTTTTCATTAAATTTTTCTTTTGGTTTGTTTTTTGTTTATAGTCAGAATTTACAATATTTTGCAAGTTTTGATATTTTAAATTAAATTACTCGGATTTATACACAATATTTTACTGAAAATCATGAATTCAAAATTATTTGTATATCATTTATTAGCTACGATAATTAAATAATAGTAAGACAAAGAAACATTATATTACCCACCTATGTAATTGCATGTTTCTAAAGGTAATGATAGGTGACCAAACGATAGCCGCATAAATAAAGTTGACCTTTAGCTTTATACTATAAGAGCATTCGGGCATGTTCAGTGTAACATTAATCATATTAAGTAGAAATTTCAAAGAACTAGAAATAAAACATTTACCATTTGAATATTATAGTGTACCAAATTTTTAGAATTTGAACTTCCTTTGAAGATTAACTCAATTTTCCGATGACACAAGATTATTTCTTTTGTGAAAATTAATTTTAAAGACTCCAGCTTAAAAAAGCCATAGTAAAAAACATTTTTTTGATCCCAATAGAAAACTGTAGCTAAAAATAGTAATTGCCACTGAGATTAGCAGTATGCTACATTATTCTCCCTTTTACACATATGGATGGATATTTATCGATTGAGCTGAGCTGGACTTGACTTTTCTTATCGAAACTCTTTCTGTTTTTAGGACAATTAACAGGTCCACAGAAGTAGCTATGAATAATTTTTACAACGCTTCAAGCGACAATAAAAATAAACTGGATTTAAAGCAGATTTTATCCGCAATGCGTCGAAAATTCGCCGGATTAAAAAAGAAAAGCGATCGCACAATAAAAAAGAGCGGAACGATCAATCACTCGGTATTGACAGTCCTTTTCACGCGGCCGCGAAAAGGTATAAAAGAGCAAAGGGCATTGAGAAATACGCGGCGCGTTCAGAGAAAAGCGGAAAGAACGGGCGGAAGAGAAAGCACGGGTTCGAGTATTTGTACGCGTCACCCGCTTATTTTTTTTTTTTACGGCCTTCTTTTTTGTTTTTTTGTTTTCGCAGTAAAAATCCTCACCCCCGCGCAGTCGTTACTTTCCGTTAGGGCAGTCGTTTTTCTCAATTGGTCAGTGTCAAAGGTAACGGCGGCGGCGAGGGAAGGATATTTTCGACTTTTAGTCCGGGCGATTTCTTTCCGGCTTTTTCCCTCCCCACCGCAAGGAGGCCGAACGCGACTGGTATGTTTAGCAGGAACAAGCCGACCGCAACTTGATTGATTTGCTGCTTCCGGCTTGGCTTTAATCTCATTGAGCTATTGTTTTTTTTTCCTTAAAAAGATTAGCGGTACTCACATTGTTTTTCCAGCTATTTATAACTTTCTATATCAAAAGTTACTTATAATTAATAAAATTATAAAATAAAATTATAAATATAGCTTTTTCAATAAATAATTATAAAGAGGTATTTATTAGTAGCTATTTATTTTAAAAGTTTTTAAATTTAAGGGGGGGGGGTGAAAGGGATGAATAGCGATCTACCTTACCGGCATCGATATTTCCTTTAATTTTTAAGAATTTTTTTAACGTATAAAGTAGAATAAATAAAATTTTTATGCTGGTAAGATAAATTTCTAATCATGGCCTTTACACCTCATTAATTTATTAATGAATGAGATGTTAAACAAACGATTAATGGGATATTAAACAAATGATTTTATTTAATTACGTTTCAACAAGCTACATATATCCAAGTCAAAATAAATTTTGCCATTTTTCCCAATGTTCCTAAATCAATCTACATAGATAAAATAGATATAAAATCAATTCTTCAGGAAATCTGTCTAAAATTGTTTACACTCAAGATTCTGAACTCAACTTTCCTTTACAAATTTGATGAATTTCTCTAAAGCGGATATCGAAAACCTCTTTGAGAGTAACGCCTCATACAATATTCAAGTTAAAACATCACTGTATCCGTAATGCACCCCGACGCAAAGGCATCAGTAAAAAAATACGGTTTCCACTCCGCAATCAATCATTTTCCGAAGGCCGTCATTTAAAACATCACGTCCCCGGCGTCGTTCAGCCCCTGCACCGCGGAATTACCCTCAAAGCCGCGGCGTTTTATCCGGCGGCTCATCGATAATACCCGATCCCAGTCATCCGCGAGCTGAGGCATTCACTCCTCCTCCCCCCGTCCCGAACTTTTTCGCGGAAGAAGATCGGCGGGACTTTTGAATGGTCCCCGCGGACGCCGCATTAGCCGCGCGCAAGTGGTCCATTACGCGGGAGGGTGCAGGCCTACGGCTACCCCCTTACCCCTCCTCTTTCCTGGCTTTTTGTCGTCGCACCGTTCAAAGGAACACCTCAGACGACGACGACTCGATTTTCTTCGTCTCGGGATCCCGCGGTGGTGCGGGTGGATTCTTTAATCAGCGGCTTGATTCCACCGCCATATCGATTCATCCGGCGGACGCCGGACGCTTCCCCGGTGTAACTGATCGCTCGATGAGTATTATCGGAGACTTTGCGGACGGATCGAACTTTCAAGTTCCCTAAGTCCCTCCATTGTGATGCTGATAATGCTGTGGTTTTAAACGAGGGGACATTTCGTAATTCTTGAGTGAAAGGAACCTTTGTTAAAATACTTTGAATTTACTAAATATTACAAAATTTAAGAGTACCTTTTACGCAGATTCAATGCTAATTATTAATTTAATAAAAATATTTAATATTAATCAATACGAAATTTTTCTTAATTTCCTAGATTGTAAGGATCTTGAGGAGTTACTCCGATTTTGCCGAATGTCATATAAATTAAAAAAATTTCGAGTTGTGCAGGAAGAGAATTCTTAATCTAATATAGGAAATTAACTAATTCTGGTAAATTCATGGTTTTTTACTACTAGAGATAATAATGTTAGGTTTTATTCCACTATAAATTGATTAAACGAATTTGGAATTCTTTTTTTTCTGCTTTACAAGTAAAAAAAACCCTGAATCAGAATTTGATTTTTTCACTCTTGCACTTTGTGAGTAAGTATCTTTCAAAACTTTCTTGCGGTAAATTAGTTTTCATAAAAAGTGCAGAAAACGTAATTTCACAATTTTCCTCTCTATATAGCCTCGTTTGACGGTTTGACGCTGAATGTTGCTTTTACGATGACTTTCCTTTCAACGCACCCTAAAAATCTTATCAAACTTTCCCCAACGACCTTAAGCTGCGACAAAAAAGAATCACCCCAACAATAATTCAATTTAAAGTAGTTCTCGCGCTTCCAGAAAGTACCACTCCGTCGCGGCGCCCGAAACTAAATCAAGCCTTCCGGTGGCTAAACGAACTGCAGCCCGGCGTAATTTAAAAAAGATTTTTCAAAAGAAAACCTCATTACGATAACTCGCTGAAAGGGCCGTGTACCTCGGATCGGAGCGAAGGTTAAAAAAAAAATGGGTAAAAGACGGGGCGAGGAGAGAAAAAACGCGAGCGGAGGAAAAAATAATCTCGGCGCTCACCACCCACCCACCCGAAGGGTTAATCACCTCCGCGGCGCGCGGGCCTTAGCATTTCATCCTTCGTGAATAATTTCGTTCCGCCGCGGCGGCGGAGCTTTTCAGGTTTTTCTTCCTGGCGCGCCCCTGAAAAGTCCCGCGCTTTTCTGCGCGGGCGAGCTCATTTCGATTAGGGACAATGGGCCGGCCGCCGCGCGATTCACCTGCTCTCGGCTCATCCAACCCCCGTCGTCTTACGAGGCTGGCCGGGGGAGGTGGAGACCCGTTTTCAGTGCTAAAAGGCAAGGTCGCACGGCGGAGTGACCGCCGGATACCTCGGCTCGCGGCTTTAAATAGCCCTTCCGCCGTTTACTCGGGACGTACGAATGGCTATTTTTGAGTTTGCTGAAGACACTCCGGTGTACTCTAAGGGTTTTACTTTCTTCGTTTAATGGACTCTCAAGTTTATTTAGTTCGGAGACACCTAATGGCTTTTTCTCTTCTTTTTTTTGAGACCGTAGGTTTTGCTGCTACGTGATTTTTTGTTGTTTTTAGAATGGGATACTGGTTTAAGCTGATTCTGAAATTAATTGCTTGTTTTTTAAACAATTAAATTATTGTATTATAATTTATCATTTTTTATTTATTCGAAATCTAAAAGAACAGCAAGAAGCTATTGCTGAAGCGGAAGAATATATTTTATTTTTATTTATTTTATACACTTAATTCATTAAATTCGAAAACTAAACTTAAAGTAACGAATGTAATAATTGTGTATGGTGATATTTGATTACAATGGTTACAAAAATTCAAGCGATATTTTTAGTAATTGAATTGTGGAGCACTAGTAGTCTCTCAAAGTGTCTAACGATGCATCCAGGTCTTATAGGGGCATGCACTTATCAATATGAGGCAGTGTGCTCGTTATCGGAAAAGATCTCACAGAATCCCTCTAGCGATAAATGTATCATCAAGTAATATTGTGCACTGTATCTACACTCAAATGCGTATGATTAAACATCGAGTATGACACTCAGTGTTAATGATTCAAACGTTTCGAAAGTTTTTCAATAATCATAAATAAATTCAAACAACCTGTGGAGTATTTTATAACTTGGGTAAAAAATTAATTTATCAATCTTTATTGCAAAATGTTGAAATGTTAAAATTTAGCACCTCAGTACAACCCACAGGAGTTATTAATGATCTTCGATTTAAAAACGGTCATAAAAGAGATGCGAAAATCTACTGATTTCTTTAAATGATTACAAATAATTAATAAATAGACTACTTTAGTCAGTAGTAAGTGTAAAAGGGATTGTAATATCATTTTCTAAGGTTTTGAAAACTACAAAGCTTCCTCTAGGAGAATCCATTTTTATTTGCATTTTTATTCATAACTCCTCTCCTTCAAAATAAAAAAATAAATAAAAACCCCAACAACATGCTACTCTCGTGTACAACAATGACCTAGAGCATTAGAGTGATTGCGCAACCGCGCTACGCGGCACTACATCACCGTTTTAAATACAAAATGCAACGGCGCCATAAACGACGCCCCCCCTCCCCTCCCCCCATATAACGTCCACCCTCTCGCATCGCTGGTTCAGCTCGGAAAGACTAAAGTGGCCCTCGTATGTTTTATTTACAGGAGCGCATGACGGCAAATGGAAATTCACCGCTGGATAACATGCGAACGCTGGAGCACTACCTGAGCGACATGCTGCGGGCCGGAGCGGCCGACACGCCGGAGCATCTCAAAGGTAGGCGCAACGACGTATAAACATTTTCCCCGTTTAACGACGCGGCTCTTTTGCCCCGTCCCCCGCAGCGAGCCTGTGCGCCGCCACTCACGGGCGCGCGAAGCGTGGCATGCATTTTGCAGCCCGGGCTATTTTTGGCCGCGAGCTTTTACGGCCCGGCCGGGCCGACCTTGCGAACTATGCGATTTTACGGCTTACGCGAAGTGACGCTTTTTTTCGCCGATAGCGGGATCTTCAAATTGGCTTTTGAATATTTATGTACTTTTTTAGAATATTTTTGGTAGTTTGTAAAGATTGGAAATAGTTGAGCGTTAAAAACGTTAGTAGGTCCCTGGTAGAAAATTAACCATATTCTGGGCAGAATTTCTGGTCAATAAATGTTAAAATGCGACGTATATCTAAAAATTTTGCAAATACTCTTTGCAACAATTTTAGATATACGTCATTTTAACATTTATTGACCAGAAATTCTGCCCACAATATGGTCAATTTTCTACCAGGGGTATACTGTGGTCAAAATAACTAAACGTATTTAATCTTTTACTTGTCTATTTTAAGAAATTTTATTTTTTAATATATACGAATACTAAATTTGAGCGAGCAAAGTGCATTTTTTCAACAAAAATTTAAAATGTTCAAATTCATTATTTCTAAAATTCAAACACATTCGGTCTAACGCGCCAGCAAAGCGCACCCCTAAACAATCCCGCACGAAAATCCAAAACAATCGAGCGGGGGGGTATACATCGCGAGTGCAGTCGGCGCATCCGCGGCTCGGAAAGTCCGCGGAGTAGAAGGCAAACATTTCTGCAGCCGCGCGCGGACCGTGTAGGTATTTACCTGCATTAGGTTGATTGCGCGTCGCTCCGGTGAGCCCGGGATGGGGGGTAGGCCCGTCCGCGCGCGAAAAGCCACGCTCGAGAAACTTTGGAAAACACTTGGCACTGGCCGGCCGCGCGGAGTTTGCGGACTCGCGAGCATCCCTCCGCCTTCCGCCTCTGTCGCCCACACTTTTACCCGGGCCTGCGAGTGAATTTCGCGCCGCACGGGTATTTATATCGCTTACGGACGATTTCGCGTAATTTAGAGCCTGCCCCGCGTTGCTCGTCCTCGGTCGGGCCATTAAGCTCAGCGATAAGTGTGCTGTATGTTTTTTATAGGATGTTGTTATTTAGATTTAGTGCGTTTGCTGTTTTCTGTATCGCATTGTGTTATTATTACTTTTTGTATATTTATTCATGTGTGTCCTCTCTTAAAAAAAAAACAATGGCAGGATGTTGTGAAGCCTCGAATAAAGAGTTTTGAATGGATAATGGTTAAACATTCGGTGGCGCCAAAATTCAAAATTTTTATATTTTAGTTTAATAAAACTATATTATAAAGTGTTCTATTAAAATCGTTTAGTACAGTCTGACAATCTTTTCAAATTTACAACAACTTGATTAAAAATAAATATCAATTTGTACTTCTGTTTTGTATTATTGTATATAATTTTTTTTAACTAAGTATTTCTTAAAAATTTAGTTGTGTATTAATAATTTTGTTATGCATGACTTCATATAGATAGATTTTCGTCAATTTTTAGCAATTTTAATCAATAAAAACCCACCACTTTTCATTTTTTCTTTCTTTATTTAATTTTTGCGTCCAATTTATTAACTTTATACCTACAAAATTTACAATACTATTCTTTTTATAGTAAAGTTGGAAACATTTATTACCATTTAAAACAGAATTCGAAAAAAATTTCAAAAGATAATTACAGAAACTCTAATTAAAATTCAAGCTCCCTTTTCCTAAAAGAGGAAAATTACCCTGATTCTGAAAAACGCGGTCGCCAATCCAAAAGCACGTCAAGCTTTCAAAGCCCTAAGATTTTTACGAAATTCTCTGTAGCTAAAGGAAAAGCACGAGAGAGAAAGAGAAAGGACGAGAGAGGAGAGGGAGGGGGGAGGCAAGTGAAGCCGTAATGCGTCGCCGCACGAGAAAACGTCAGAGAGGCAAACGAGCGCGCTAACGACCCATTTTGTGGACGGGAGATCCATTTGGGAATAGTTTCGCTAACGTCCCTCCCCCAACCTTGTAAATATACGTCGCTGATGCGGTTCGCTTCTCTCGAATTTTCTAATTTTTTCCCCTACTCGTTCCGTTTTTTTTTCCTTTTTATTATGTATATTTGAGCGAGTGGCAAAGGGAAGCTTTTTTTCGAT
Source organism: Eurytoma adleriae (assembly GCA_900480045.1). Taxonomy (NCBI): domain Eukaryota; kingdom Metazoa; phylum Arthropoda; class Insecta; order Hymenoptera; family Eurytomidae; genus Eurytoma; species Eurytoma adleriae. Next base: position 35,758 of record UXGC01000505.1, read on the forward strand.
AGAGCCAGTTTAATTGGCGAGACGCGTTCACTTGTTGTTTCGTTCGTTAGCGCTATTTTTATACACTTGGGTGATTTTCTTTTGAGCGGAGCTTGATATTACACTTCATGGCGAATATTTTTAAAAGCAGCGATTAATAATAAATTTTGTTTCTTAAAAACTATTGTAAAATTATTGCCTTTATTGAAAACTATTGTTAAATTATTGCCTTTATTAAACACTATTGTTCAAATTAGTCTTTATGAGAATGACGTATGGTTTACTAGTTTTTGATTCAGCATAATACTATTTTACTCCTAATTTTCTCATTTTTCCGTACCTAATTGTTGGCATTGTTTTCACAAAAAATTTTACTGATAATCTACCTCTTCAATTTTCTAATAAAATTCATAACTCAAATTCAATATTGTATTAGTAAGTTTAAATTAATCAAACGAAATATGAAATTCTTATAGATTGAAATTCTTACACTAAAAGGAAACTTTGTTCATAAAAATTTTCACAAAATAATCGTCACTATAAATTTTTAACCGATCAATTTTTTAAATCTATCCAATAATTTACAAGAAGTCTCCGTTATAAAATAAAGAAAAATCCTTTTACTTCGCTTTTTCCCCCAACTGAGCTCCTCGACTGTAACTCATTTCACGTAAGAATCGAGTCGACAAGCAAGAACTACGAAGGAGGACATCCGGTCACTGGCTCGCGGAAATCGGACAAAAGTGAAGACCATTACTAACGCACGTCTCGAGCAGTAGTACCTCCCCGATCAATACGCGACTCCCAAAACCATCGCTACCGTTAAATTTCAATCCGCTAAATTTCGCGTCATCAATTCGAGCCACTGAATACCGAATAATTTTTCCTCGTACCGCGAATTTTCCCCGCTGGATTAAAAAAACGCGGGTGCAGGTCGGTACAAAAGGCAGCCATCCTCGCGCAAATAAAATATCGAGAAACTCGCCCGGTAGAAAATGGCGATATTGACATCGCGGCGCTGGCTGTACATAAAGCACGACGCGGCCGGGAAGCGAGAGCTTTGATTTATTCCTGCGAGGCACGTTCCTCGCGCGACTCCCGCGCGAAAGAAGCCGGAAGGAAGAAATAGCGCCGATGTATGGGGGGGAAAACGCGGGCGCGTCTTTTTATCGGGCCAGAATTGATCCATCGGCCCGGATAAAAAGGGGACCTTCCTTTCTTTAAAGGCATTTTTTTGCGCGCCTTCCTCGTGATTTGCAAGTTCTCTTTGCTTTTGCCGCGTGGTAAATGATTGATCTTCGCTTGAGCTTGAAAGGGGGATCGATAAATTTTGAAAGGTCTAGACTGTTCCACTTTGTTATTGAACATGTCCTGTAATATTAAAAAAAATTATTGGTAACATTTGAAATGAGTGGTGATTTTTACGATAATTTTGAAAGCTCTAGATTGTAAGACTTTATTATTTCCAAAACTCTATTAAATTTAAAAGAAAGTTGATATTTTATTTTTAAAAATCTAGACTAGTTTCACATTATTATTTAAAGAATAGTAGAAAAGGTCCGAAAATGTCAGTACTAAACAGAAAATTCATTTTTTTTATTTTTCTATATCGTTTTAAATAAATTTAATTGTAAAAAATCATATTTCTGAACGTATCTATAGCCAAAGTTTGAAGCAGAGACCAAGGGAAATTTTTCACATAATCATTTGAGTACTACTTGAAGTATTTAGCTTATAATCAGTAATACTTATTTTTATCGACTGGATCTTTATTACCTACATATAAAAATATAATGTTGAAATATCAATGAATTTTTAAAACAAACAAATTTCAAAGGAAAATAATTTTTTTAAATCATACTGGATTCCACTTAAGTAAATGAGCAAAATTCAATATTTTTAAATATTAAATCAACTCGAATGTACATCAGTGTGCCAATTTGCAGCGAGACATTCGACTAATTTATTGTAATGAATATGTCGCGAATCGTAAAAGATTTAATTGTGATAGTAAATAACAAAGCAGCATCAATGCACGGTAATAAATTGAATTAATCGAACAGTAAATTAAATAAAATAATCCATTTATCCCATCCGCACCAGCACGGCAACAAATAAAGTATAATATCGATCGGATAAAATATTCAAACAAAATCGCTAACACTGTAATTATCGGAGCTCATTAAAAGTAATTAAATTCTCTAAAATCGTAATTTCCCCGAGCGCTCGTAAAATCTTTCAATTTGTTGCAAAATTAACGTCGCCTTTGATTAAAATTTCTTTTTAAACAAATTTTAATTAAAAAAAAAACCCGTAACAAACGCTCCTAATAACGCGAGGAGCCCTTGTGCAAGTTGTAAAACGATAGGACGGAAAATTTGCCTGCAAGAGGGAGGGGTCAAAAAGGGGGGGGGGCGGGTCCCGAAGGAACGGTGGGTTTAGCACCTGGCGGGAAGATCCACGGGAGCCTTTCAATTTGCCCGGGCACGAGAATGCACTTGGCGCGTCGCGACTCCAGTCCACTCGGCGGCCGCCCCTCCACTCGAGTGTCGCATCGAGCCCTCGCCGGCACGCACCGAACGTGTGTAGATGTACGCGCGATTTCATTCATTCTGAACTTTCTTTGACGCTACCCGTCAGCTTCTCCTGGTATGCTCGGTAGTTGGTTTGATCAATTGACTTTTATTACCATTTGAGTCGATCTGATCGAAACGAGCTTTTGAGGTATAAAATCTTTATTAAAAACGAATTGGATTATTATTTTGTATCACACTAAACATGAAAATTACATGTTTTATATGATTTTAGTGTGCTTGTGGTATAAAATAGTGTTTGTGAAAGAGTTCATGTATCGAATTACTATTTAAAATATAAAAATCTTTGGATTTAATAATGAATATGTTCGTGAAAATAACTATATGAATCAGTGGACGTAAAGTATGTGTAATTTTTATTTTGATTCCTGTAATAAATATGTTAATTTAAATTAAAATAAAACAAAGATCGTTCACGTGTAAATTTTAGTTTAATTACATCTTGGTGCAACTACTTTTCTAGACTATTTTTTTATCCTACGTATATAATTCATATACTTCTTAATAATACCTTATGAATAATGCAATAAATTTAAAATGCACAATAGATTGCATTGAAATATTGAACATTTTGATCCCATTACAAGAAAACCATTATTGGATTACAGCATTTAATGCAATATACCACAAAATTATTAAATATTTGATTATGTTATACATTATTCATTCATCGTAATTCGATATATCATCTTTCCTAAATCAGTTTTTTACTGAAACTCTAAAATTTTGCTTAAGGCAAGCGAAATAAATGTGTGTGCGAAAGGTATAAGAAAAACGTCGCACCTGTCCGGTCCTTCCGACGATCACCTTGATTCGCGCTCCGGGCGAGACGCACGCCGAGGGGGACGTCGGCGCGCACTCCGCCTATTTAGCCCTGTCGAGTGGCGCGAGTCGAGGGCCGAGACGCCCTCAGACGCGCCGGCGCTGCAGCCAAGGGCAAGTACACGAGAGAAGCGCCGCCCGGAGACACGCGGAAAAGTCTTTGCCCTCGCGCACCTGCCTGCGACCCCTCTCCCCTGGCTAGCAACGATCTCGCACGGGGACCTTACCTGTCCTGGACGCGAAAAAAGTAGACGCTTCTTTCAAACGTGACAATGAAAAATATTCAATTTTTCAATAGCTAGCAAAGTCAGATATCTCCTATATATTTATTTACACAAAAACTTTTTGAATTTTAGCGCCACTTAACCGAATATACTTTAGGATGCGTTTAGATGGCGTCTTATTTTTGCTAAGAATCTTAAAAGTGTGCATGGCAAATTTGAAATGTTTAAAAATAAATTTGTATATAGTTTAATTTTGCAATAATTAATTTGAAAATCTTAAGCTTCTTAGCGCCTCTTTTTAAACAATTCAAATTTCCCGCGCGCACTTTTAAGTTTCTTGCGAAAAATAAAATGTTATCTAATCGCACCCTCATTGAACCAATCAAAATTTAAATGATTCACAACATCCTGCCATAATTTTTTTTAATGAGAATTATATCGTTTGTTTAAGCAACTATTGCTGATGGTGATTTAAAAAAAATAACGTTATCTTTATTTGCGTAATTATCTTAAATAATTTATGGAACTAATACTTAATCTACATCTTCGGTAAACATTTATCTTTTTTAAATGACTTCAAGTGTTCAATTTACAATTTAACAATACAACCTATTATCAGTTATAATGACTTTGTATTTATTTCTAATTCTACACATAAAAGAGTCACTTTAAAGTGACTGAAGTAAAATACACCTTGTACCGTCTAAATTTCACTGTATAAAATTTAGAGAGTTAATTATGATCATCAATTTGTTTACATAATACAACTTTAATACTTTACCAGGATTGGTTTTATCTTTAGCTAAACACTATTTTTAAATCTACATTTCGAACTAACAATACACCTTTTTTGCAAATATATATTTAATACCTCTTAACATCCCACGAAACCCCGATATACCTTTACCGAAAAAAAACCTAAAATCACAGCCATCGCAAAGGCGAGTCACCCCTTCATCCAGCGTCGAAATGAGAAACCCGAGCTAAGTACTCGGCCGGGGGTGAAAAAGGAGCGTATAGCGCGCGGGCGTCGATACGTGAGAGGAGGCGCGGAAGGTGCGCAGGAAAGAAAAAAAAGGATAGGACGAGGGAGGTAGGCAGCCGGAAAAAAACAAAGCCACGACGGCGACCGAAGGGGGTGGGGGCGGCGGCGCCGACGGTTTTCGGGGCTCGTTTCGCCGATGCACTCGACGCCCGGCCTCGCGCACGTATAGCGCGTCGCCGGGGAAAGGGGCTGACGGAGGCTCTTTCCTGAGAGCACGCCTCAGCGAGCCTCTCACCTTTTCTCCACTTTTTTTTTTATTTCTTTTGTTTTTTGTTTCCGAGGCTCGGTGAGGTGTCGTGGATCCTTTTGATACCACGGTGGTAGGATTTTTTTAGTGTTTAATTTACTTTGTCTAGTGTTTTAATGGGGAAAGATAGTCTGGACTGGATCAATTGGTTCACGCGATAGAATGGGTAAATAAAAACATAAAATGAAATATTAAAAGACACATTTTAAGCCATTTTTTTGTATTGTTTTTTTATATACTGGATTGTATTTCATTAAAAATATCAAAATAATAGCAACTTAAAATTTCAGTTTTAACGTGTGATCAAAGTAGACGCTTTTATATAACAAAATCCATAAAAGTAGGTCTGCAAGCCAATTTATAATGGTTACGTAGATGTAGAAGTCATAGAAAATAGGTACATCCCGCATTCAATGAAACACGACGTATTATATTTTATTTTCAATGCTAACGCATTTCAAACTTACCCTTCGCAATAAATAAAACCACTAAAAAAAATTCTATTGCATAACACAATACAACAGTTTAAAAAAAATTAAATAAAAAAATTAATTATAACCGCCTTTTCAAAATTTCCAATAGCAAACTCAATTGAATAATCCTCCCCAAAACAAACCTCACGGCCACATCAAAGCAAACTCAGAGACGATCAAGTGCGCTAAGTCGTCTGCGAAATTAGCGTAGCCCCCGCTTCCTAATTAGCGGCCTCTCATCGAGGTCCAATCAGTCCCGCGTCGCTTCAATTAAAATTACTAATAAAAGAAAAAAGTCGCCGGGTCAGAGCTCGCGATCCCCGCGTCGCGAGATTTTAATTTCCGCGTGCGTGTGTGTGTGCACCTCGCCGCCCGGCGACAAGCGGATCGATCGCCGTATCGCGCGAATCAAAGGACAAGGCCTCGACGCGACCCGCGGCAATTTGCCGCAGTCTGCGCGCCGCGAACGTCCTCTTTTTTTTCCGCGTCGAGACGCGGACGCTCGATGGAATTTTTAAAGGAAGGCGCGCGCGATGCGTTTGAGCGGGGATCGACGAGGCCTTTGACGCGAGCTTTTTTTACGTGTTATAATGTTTCAAGCTGGGGATTTTAAAGGGGTGGTACTTATTTTACGCGGTAAGTTTGTTGGAGAGGGAAGTCTGAAAAATGATCCTGATTATTTATTGTTATTGTTCCTTTAATTGTTGAAACTATTGTTTTTGTAATATTAATTTTGTTTAGCTTCTATTATGAACTATAAATTATAACTTCATTACGAAATGGAAAATTATTCGATTTAAATTTGATACATACAATTTACGTTAATTTTCAGTTACCTTGAAGTAGTTTCGCGAAATTTAAATAAAAAGCGCAAAATGATACGTAATTTTTTTGTATAAATTAAAGTCGACTTTAAATGAATTAATGAGCAAAAATTTCTATGCGCATTTTAATGTATTTTCGTTTTGAAAAGTTTAAATTGTAATTTAAAATTACGATTTTAACACGTTTTATGTATTTTTAAATGGTTAGAATGTACATGTATTTTTTTCATTTGTTGAATCTTTCTTAAGAAACAATACACAAATAAAGCTGCAACTGAATTTTTTTCGATACCCTTTCCGCTGCGACTCATTCTCGGGCCTTTGTACTTTATTATTACAAGTTCGTGAAACCGGCGCCTTCATTATTTCAGCCTTTAATTGTTCCGCCTCAATTTTCCTTCCGCTGTCCAGGGAAAACTTGGCGATTAAACGGCCATTATTTATACTTTTTTCCTCCATTCGTTTCATTGCTTTTTTTCTTCCTTCATCTATCGCCATATTTTTTCTCGCATAAATTTCATTCCCTTTTATTTTCTTTCCCGTCGCTTGCCTCCGATCTGGGTGTCTGCCGAGATTTTCGCGTCTCTCTCTCTCTCTCTCTCTCTCTTCTGGAAGCCGCAATTAAAACTGCGATGATTGAGGAGATTCCGCCTTCTTTACCACTGGCGAACGCACCGAAGTCGTTAAATCTCAAACTCGAAAAACCCATCCTTAGACACTTTTATGCTGAAACTTCGAAAAATTTTAATTTGATTCCTCGTTTAATGCTCCTATAATAAAATGTTCGCGATAAAGTTTTATTTTTTTATTAAATTTCACTAAGTTATTATCCCATGTCAATTTCATTTTTATGACCTATTAGCAATTTTTAAATCTTAATCGAAAAAAAATACGAGTATTTCATTTTCATTAATTACATTAAAAAGATACAATGAAACGGATGCAAAATATTTTATGAGTAATTTCATTTTATTTCATTTGGATTTATATATTTTAAATAGGGCTTTCAGCTAAATAGCAGTGCCAATTCAGCTGCAAATTAAAAGACCAAATTTTTAATAAGACATTAACATTTTTAATCTCATTTTCAAATCATCGGGGAAAGTTTGAAAATTTAAAATTTAAAATCGCGATCCGATGTACATGGGGGAAAGGGGGCGATTCCTATGATGTCTCGGGCCCTTTTTTTCCTCGACAACCGAGCGAATAAAGGAACAAGAGGCTTCATTGTCTTTCGAGTTCGCCTCGGCGCTCCCGTCCGAAGCCTCGAGGCGACAATGTACTCGAAGCTCGCCGCGTCGTCTTTGCTGTCGCAGTATTCGATCTCTTACTCGCCGTCACAATTAAAAAGTCTGCCATTGAAGTAATCCCATCCAATGAATCAATTCAATCTACTCACATGTTACAAACTCTCTGCTTCCTCCAATTATGAGCTTTTCAAGAAATTCTTAATTATGGATTTCGTGGATTGTTGAAAGATACATTTTTTAATGTAGAGAAATTTTTTAATAAATTTGTTATTAGAGTAGTAAATATTTTAGGTAATTATACACGCAGTATGGTTAGATAAAAATTACCCTAGTAATTGTAAAAATATTACTAACTGATAGGCAACGCCATTTTACGGTGATATTTTTTACTAGATTCTTGACAAATATTAATAATCTTCTTGTAAAATTTGCAGACTTGTACTAATCTCTTTATAAAAATAACACAGTGTCTACTAAAATTACCAGAAAGGGAATGCGTCATAGTTTAATTGCTTTTTAGGGTTGTGAAGACGTGTAGTGAGAAAGCTACATTTAAAAAAAATAATAATAAATTCCAGATTTGATATCTTCATTATCAATTTTTAACATATGTTTTTTTAATTTTTTGTTACAGGTATGTTCTTATACAATTACTAATTACTGTGGAAAAATTTGCTAAAAATCTTTGTACTGGTGAGTCTTAAAAAGATATTTTTTAACTGGAAATTTTTTTAATTCTCTACTAAAAATGATCTTGAAAAAACCACCTCAGTTTACCCTCGATCGTCCGATCATAAATTCTAGATTACCCAAAAGCACGAGTAGTTGAGCCCCAGAAATTAAAACACCAACTAAAGAAACCACCTTTTTTAAACCATTTTTCGCAACCTTGCCACGCGAGAACCTCGCGCTAAAAGTGCAGCCGAAAATTGCCGTGAGAGAGGCCACGCGAGCCGCTGAAAAGAGAGAAGGGGTTCGAAAAAGGGGCGGTGGTTTCGCCTCTGAAACGCGAACCGCTTAAAAGTCGGCGGCGCGGCAGTCCGTCCGTTTTTCCCGGGCGAAAAAAGGGGGTCGGCAAAGAGGGTCGTTAAGATCCGCGCGGCGGGGCGGAGATGCTGAATCGCCGAAAAAAAAAGGAGGAGGCGGAAGCAAAGGGGTTGAAAAGCCGTCGCTCGCGTACACCCCGGGCGATAGACGTCATTGAGAGCGAAGCATCAAAGCGCGGCGTCTCCTTCCCCCTCCCTTTCTTCCTCTTCCGGTGGAGTATTTTTGGAAAATTTAGTCACTTTCTTTTCCGTGTCTTTCGTCGGGTCGTATTTTTGCCGGGAAATTCAAATGTCTATCGAGGATACCCTCCTATTTGTGAATTGGATGAAGTCGGGAGGGGTGGCGTAGATGAAGGTATCAGTGGATGTGTCTTGCGGAGCTCGAAGTTACCAAAGTGAATTTGAATCGCGTCACGCGAGGGAACACGAAACGCTTGAATATTAATAACGCCGGTTAAATTGCATTTCGACGGAAAGTAAAGTGAAACTAAATTTATGAGTAGGTGGCAGATAAATGCAAATAAGTAGTACAATGACGTGCGCGGTAAGACAACCGCCAGCGATAGTTTATCAAGATATATTTGTATAAAACGAATTCATTCGAATAATTACTCGTTATTTCATCTAAAATTAGATTATAATTTCAAGAAATTGTTGTTAAATATCATAGCTAGCAACAAGCTATGTTGCCCCTTTTTTATGATTGACTTGTTTTCAGTCGTATCAGTTTTTTTTTTAAGAATCTTAACATTACAATTTCTGGTGATTACATTTTGAGAAACCAATTATTACGATTACGAAATTAAAAACTGATTAAATAGTGATTACAAAGTCAGTTATTTAAAAGTAGTTTGTGATTACATGGAGTGAATATATATTATCTCCATATATTAATTTTACAAATCGGACAAAAGATACTCGAATCGTACGAAATGTATTTGATTCGTCATTTCCCGGCATTACGAGAAACCCACTTTCGTACAATGGAAATTTCGATTTCGTTTCGGCCTCCCGCGTAAAGTAAGTCGGCCAAAGGGAAAAACAAGGTGTGTGTAAGTGCGCGCGAGCTGCTCTCTTTTTTTTCATACTCTGGACAAAAAAGGCCTCTCTTCGCCGACATCGCCGTCGATGCCATTGTGCGGCCGGGCCTCCCTCCCGCCCCTCGGGTCGGCGTCATGACGAGCGTTGTCGCCGGGGAGAGTAGGTCAAGTCTCACCCCGAAATTCTCTGGCCACTTCTTTTATTTTTATCCCGACACTCATTAGGTCCTAATAGCGTCAGCCTTTTTTTTCGCTCGAGAACCCGATTCAAATCCGAAACTCAACTCCAAATATTAAATTACATCCTATTCTTTATTTTATTTAATTTTATGCATTTTTTAATCATAATAGACTATTTTACAAGTCTAGAAATTTGATGTTAAGAATCGATATAATCGGATATTTAAACTAAAATATTTTATGAACCATTCTGTTCAATAATTTTACGGTAGAATGAAGTGTTTTTTGTTGTATAATTTTAGATTGAAAACCCGATGCTAAATAATTAATTTATAATAATTTATCTCGTAATTTATGCTATAGCTTTACGTTCAGCTGCAATTTGAGAGGTTATAAAATTCTCAAAATTAAACAGATCAATTTTATTGTAAAAAAATAAATATAGGTATTTCTCTCGGATAATTAGCTTCCATCAGTATTCCACTTCTACAGAAATTTTTATAAAATTTCGATACATTTTCCACGAAACAACAATCGACAATATCGAAAAATTAAGATTAAAAAGTCCGATCTATATGTGGCACGGATAAAAGCAATGCAGATCGACAACACACCGCCGACGGTCAGTCAGCAGTCAAAAACGCAGGATTAATTTGCGCCGGCGATAAATTTGATTTTCCTGCTCGTCGACTCGTCAGCGCGAGGCGGCGAATTTCGGACACGGAAAATGCGAGAAAAAAAAGAGGCGCGCGTTTGCGTCGACGCTTCGATAATTTTCCGCGCGCATCGGCGATTTTTTTTAACCTCCCGTGGAAATTGGCGCCGCCCGCCTCCAAAATAAACTGCAGTATATAAAACTCGATCGGCGCGAGTTTGACGTTGACGTCGGCGAAATTTTCAGCCCCCTTTTACCCGCGCTTTTTTCGTGCGGCCTCCTTTGATCGATTACAGCGCACGAGCCAACGCGTACACCCTTTTGAACATCTGGTTACAGTTACTGAAAGTTCAGTCCGCGAGGGTAGATTCCTAATCTGTGACAGATTTGGGGATTTTTTGATTGAATGCTTGCGTGTGGCGCTGTAAATCGTTAATTAAAGCAAGATGGAATAATATTTCGGTGGTTAAAATGTAATCTTGATAATGGATAATATATACGCGAATGTTGCCTACTCGGAGAGAAAATTTAGTGGACAATTTAATATAAATATAAAGGGTCTGCTTACTAGAAGTCTAAATGCGCGCTTCGCGCGCGGTACATGTAAAATGATAAAATGTGATTCAAAATTTCGCGCCAAATTTCCGTCACAATACGTTATTTGTAAGCCAATGAAATTTCAAATCTCCGCGTCAAAATGACCAATCACAATCAATAGAGGCTTCACTTTTTTTCATTCTCTTTTTTAGTAAGGTGAGGCTTTACTTTTTATCATTCTCTTTTTTAGTAAGGATGAAACTACGGGTTTCACCCACTTGAAATTAAATTACAATTGAAGCTGGCTGAGTTATTGAAACTAAACTTGAAAAGAAGATGACCAATATCAAAATGATTGGAAATAATAATTAGTTTTTCCTTGTTTTAATTTCGAAATTAAATGCAATATCAATTAATTTAAACAAACCATCACTAAAATTCATAAATTGTTGGATAATACATTACCTCCTCGCTTTAACAAACCGAACAAACTTGATAATCTCAATTCTAAACTAAATTCTTAACTTCTCACCTTAAAAAAAAAATGACGAGCGAGCAACTAAAAACAAATACACGCGGGCTGGCAGAGAAACGGAGATGCGATCAAAGGGGAGCGCGCGAATTAAAAGCACCCACTCGTCGAGCTCTTTAGCGTTTTAAAGCGGTGTGCTTGGCCAAATTGGTTTATCCGCCAGCAAAGGACAAGCGAGTCGCGCTGATCCAGCTCGTTCGAGTGTGCGGTCGCATCGGCGGCCCCGCTGCCCCCCTCTTTGAGGCTGCGGAGCTTCCGCGCGGCCACCGGAATTCCCGGCGTTTGGCCACGACCCCCGCCGTTTATCAACTTTTTTAGGAACCCTGCACGCGCGGCATAATCTCCGACCCTTTTGTCTCTCCGCCGCGTAACGAACTGGACGGCGCGCGGCTGACCCTTTTTTTTCGCCCGCTGAGTTAGGGGGGAAGTTCGCCCGTGTTTACGAGCGAGCGACGCTTGCCAAGAGCGAGATTATGGCCGCAATGATGATGTGTTTCAGGGAGGTTTTTGGAGGGAGGATATCGAGGTAGTACTTCGTTTTTGGCGAAGTACGAAGTAGGCTATAGCGCAAGTTGGCTTCTGAAGTTTCTAAGATTATGAGATTGGGTATATAAGGAAAGTTCGAATTTTGAGTGGGTAAATAAATAAATTTTTCCTAGTACTTGAAGAATATAATATTCGTCGCGTTTTGATTATTTTCCGATATTCTACCTGACGATTCTAAACTTTTAGTGCTGTTACAAACTGTTAAACAAACAAAACGGTGTCCTTAAAAAATGTGTTTAAAAGCAATCAAATTAAAAGAAAAAGCAAACTGCGAAAAAAGTGAAAAATGCAGTTTTATTAAATTCTGACAAGTTCGTGACAATCCAATAATAAAACTCCGGTACACCTGCATCCCCGGTGCGCTCGATGCTCATGATTGAAAACTCCTCCGGATAAAACAACTTTCATAAAGCCGAGCTCGCGGGAAACTTCTAAATCAAGCAGACGTGCGAGGCAGGCGAGCCTCTTGGGGAGAAATAAGCGGACGAAAAGCCGGGGCGAAGGCGTCGCGCGGGGCTCGTATCGGACGGCGCGGCGAGTAAACGTCACCCGGATAGAGCGAGAGCCTCGGTCGAAGAAACCCACCGGAGGATTTGCTCCTCTCATCTCGGGGACTCCGCGGAGTGCGAGGTCACTCGTCGCCGAGGTTTTTCGCTCTCCTCTAATACCCCGGCCGTGTCTTATCCCCCGGATCGGGAAACTTTCCTCCGGCTTCTTTCCTCGGGCTGCGAGGTATAAGGCGGCAAACAGAGGTGGACTCGGTCGAAGCCGAGCAGATCTCCAGATTGTGCATGCGAATATGAAGGCGAATATGGAAGATGCCTTTTTTCCGATTTTCCTTTCAGATAATCCATCGAAGGAGGCAAAATAAAAGTTGTTGTAATTTTAGTAAAATTTAATTATACGATTGCCAAATGTAAAAAATAATATTGTCTTTTTAATTGATTGTATAATTATTTTTAAACGTAATAAGTCAGTTAAATGAAAATCAATTAAATACTATCCGAGTTTTAAGGTAGCTCATATATAAAATTGAGACAGCAGAACCGTTACCGGACATGATGTTTCTGCAGTCCACCTATAGTGGTAAATACACGAGGTAATATTACCTGTACCTATAAGTGCGTTTTAATTAATGACATTTCGAAGCAAAGTAGTCGGCTTCTGAAGGCTAAAACTGTAAGTGGTTAAAGTTACACCAAAACAATGTAAAAGCGTTAATTAGTATGTTTTTTTTTTATACATTTCGCATACACATGGTTATACTAATCTCCTAGGGTCACGAAACGGTGATATAACTTTGCAGCGAGATTAGTGTCCTCTTGCGGGACTTAGAAATGTCAAAAGTTACTCCGATGTTTAATAAACTAAGAAATGTTAATAATAATAACAACGAATTGATTTTTTTGTCTCCAAATTAGATATAAATTGTAAACTAAATATAACAAATTTTTAAGTATAAATAATTACATGAAATAATGAATCTTTCAATTTCTTTTTTAAGTATTCACTTGGAATTGAACAAAAAAGTTTCTTAAACTATCATTCCACTGAAAGTGAAAACTGCAGTCCCTAAATCGGGAAAATAAACACTCGCAGTCCGTAAAATTCAACGGCCCCTGTTCATTAAAAACTCACGGCAGTAAATATAACTACGCGCCGGTAAAATCTGCAAACAATAGGCAATATCCACGCGAGCCTACCCTCACCTGGATTTTACGCGTCCACGGGATTCCGCCTTCCCCGTGGGCTCTCCTGTCCTCAAACGATATTAAAAATCAACGCGCAATAAATCAACGCGGCTTGACGGACGCGCCGCGCGGCTCGAAACGTTCGCCCGCGCTTTTCCTACCCTTACCCGGTGTTCGCGGCCGCCCGAGAGACTCCCGCAATATTGTTGTTCCTTATGACAGCGTCGGGGGGCACTTTTATTAAAATGCGAAATAAATATTTGCGCGCGAGGCGGGTTTATACGCGAGGGACCTTTTTTCCGGCCTCTTTTCTTCCTCGTCGTTCTTTTTTTTTAAGGCTTTTTAATTAAAAGTTCGCGGGAGTAAATAAAATTCAAGTCGCTTGGATCGCGCGGTTGCCAGGCAAATATGTGTCAGCAGGCGTGCGCGAGCGTTAAGTAAAAAGCAATTTGCGGAGATTTTAATTATTCCAAGAGGTTTATAGTCTTTGCGGAACATTTTTTTTCACTGCCTTTTATTTTTCCGACGAATTTATTCGCGCAATTTTTTAAGGCGCTAAATAATTTATGGGAGCTTTTTTTTACTTGCATAAACTTCACCCTTTGAGTATGATGTAACATCTTTATGTTTGGAGGGTTGTTGGTAAAGTCAATACTTCAATTATGTCAGATAAAAAAAATTCAATATTTTTTCTTTTCTTTTCATGACATTTTTATTAATTGCGTGGTTTTTATCGAAAATTAGGTAACGATTTCAAGTCTACTCGAGATTTTTCGCTATTTTGCAGTTTGTTCATTTGTGGTTTATACATACATCCATCTATGGTATACAAAATCTAAATTTGGTTAAATGAAAAATGATAAGTCGAAAATAATGAAGTGAAGTATATCAAACAACTTCAAAAGTGTAGGTTTCATATTTTCTGTTTATGATAGCCACATCATTCACACGCTTAAACAATTATGTAGGAAAATTTACTTAAAATTCTTGGAGGTGGAGGATAGACTTGAAACGTAATAAAAAAAATCATAAATTTAGTAAAGATTATAATTATTTTCTATAAAATATTTCTTATTCCACAGTATATTACTCCATGGTACATTTTCTATTTATTTATTTATTTTTTTGGTGTATTGTTGGATATCCATTTACAAAACAGTGAAGATTCACTTTTAACGCGTAACTGTAAGTTTGAAAAAAAACTTCGGTATAAATTAAAATAAATTAATATACCTGAAGAATCTCTAAATAACAATTAAAAATAAATGTTTCATTAATTCTGTAAACGTGAATCTAACATCTAACGATTAACTAAGAAAAAAAATTTTAATCAACTTTATTCTTCATTTCTCTTTTACTATTTTCATTACCTAGTCGGTACCAGCTACCATAGAAACCCAAAGCCCCGGGCGCATTAGCATGGCAAAGTCCAGCGCGAGCTAATTTTTCGCTGTCTAAAGAAAAAACATTCCTCGCTACATCGCCGCAATGTAACGAGGCGGTAAATTACGCAAACGTTCCCCGTGCCCCGAAAAACTCCGGCGCGGCGCCGACTTCGGCGTTTTGACAGCCGAGTAAAAGGAGCGTAAAAGCCGCGTTTTTGCAACAACCAAAAAGAAAAAGGCGAAAAACGAAACGCGCGCCCCGGGCAAGTTTAATTGCGTTAATTCCGCGGAGTCGCACCGCGATCCTCGCCCGGCGGGTAAAAAAAATAAATATACATCATCGCGCGAAATCGCTCGCGCCCACCTTTCTTTTTTATTTTTTTACCACGCGTATCCGAGCCGCTGCATTTCATCCTTTAATTACTCGGCGGGCTTTTCGCATAATTACGAAGAACCGACGGCTGATTTTTAGCCCGGGCGCGACGCTCAAGGCGCTAAGTGGTTTGATTAAGATTTTTTTTAAAGCGAACATTTTTACGGATTTGCGTCGGCTTTGTCGGGTCTCTTTTTATTGCAATTAGCGGAAATTAATGTCTCTGTCAGGTGTGTACCGAGGAGTTACGAGTGTTGGCTTTAACGACGATCGGGTAATTAATTTCGGATTTGATGTCCTGCGCCATTCATTTACATTGATAGTTTATTGCCTAGTATAGCTGGAAACTCTTTGAAAATTTAAAACAACAAAAGGCTATTTTGCGATAAATTGATTGTAGTACATGAATAAAATTGAAAATACTGCAGAGAACTTTTTTAATTAAATTTCTGTACAAAGCGATTTGATTTAAAAATTTTCCTTTCAATAAAATCTCACGCATTTTTTTGTGAATTCACAAAAACTCAGTTATTACTTTTCGGCTTTCATTCAGATATCCTTTTCACATAACATGTTTTGCGTTAAATCATAAAAATTTAATCAATTGTTTTTGTAATCCTAGTAGATTAAAAAATGTAGTTCCAATAAAATTCATTTCAGCTTTTTTTTTCTTTTTGATATTCAATGAATCTACAGAAGAAGTACAATCTTTTTTTATATGGAATGAATATTTTTCATCATTTCTAAAGAAATGGTTCAATTTTTTGCCGAAAACGAGCTGTAACTTTTACTAAGATAGAATTAATGGTTCAATTATGGCCAATTTCTTGCCTCAAAATTTGGCTATAAATAACTTCTAGATAGAAATAGTTAATTTATGGCCAATTTCTTGTCTAAAATCTGGCTGTAACTTCCATTAATATCGAATCATCCCAAAGCATCTCAAAACACTCGTACCCCCCTCACCCTAAGGAAAACTTCTCATCACCCTGACGGCATCGGCCAAGATTGACGGCGATCGCGTCGGCGACACCGTTAATTAAACTTATTTCCAGCTTGTTTATTCACCCCGCCGTGCGAGACCTCAGCTACCGGCGCAGGCTAAACCGGCGAAGTTATGCGCGCGCGGCCGTTATTATCGCAGTGACAAGGTAAACGCCGCCGAGCGCTTGGGTACATATCGCCAAATTACATCATCCCCCGGCAGCCGCAGCTGGCTTCCGCGAAACTAACCCCTCCCCCCTCGGCAAAGACCGGATTTTCCCTCCGTCGTGGAAGCTGTATTCAGAGGAATACGCTTATCTTCCGGTTCGTTTGTTTTTAATCCCTTTTTTTAATCGCACTACTTGTTTTAAGTGAAAGGAAAATATATCACGACTTTTAAACAAAATTTTTTAGTAGAAGGGGTATCCATTGGCTTTATGAATTATGGGTGCATGATTTTTTTTGTTATCAGTTTTAATCATTTTCATAAGAGGTATAGCGCACTAGCAGCTTTCTCTAGAAATCTAGTTACAAAAATGGTAAAATACTTAGAATAAAAATTCATTAAAATTGAAATCTTATTTTTAATTTTTAAAACAGTGCCAAAGACCTCTAAAAAAAAAGACGGAAACAAGAAAAAAGTATATTTTTGCTTATTAATAAATTCAGCCCATGCGATTGCGGCCATAAACTGACGCGCAGTTATACATCCCAGCGATAAAAACCCGATAGCTCGATTATAGTAGCTTGCAAAAAAAAAGGGAAGAGGCGAGCCGAAGGCTACAATCGCCGGGGCAATTCTCGCGGTAATAACGTCCATTTCTCGGCGAGGAGGAAACGCAGCGCGCGGCCGCGATGCGCGCGATTGCGCGCGTCGATCGACGGGGAACACGCGAACTCGAAATTTCCGAGCGACGGAGACGAGAGAATCGCGGGAGTCCCGCCGTAAGCGGACTGTAAAAAAAGGAAGCGGGGGAGGGGAGGTTTACGAACGACAGAAAATGAAGACGTTCGCGGGGGAGCGTAAAGTTTCTGGGCGCCGGGTGAACTTTTTTTTCCGTCGACTACCGGATGAAACGATTTAATAAGGCTGTTTGTACCCTCGCCTGGTGTTTTTGCGGCAAGTCGACTCGTAAGCGGGTGATCCATCGTTTTATCGCGTGGCTGCGATTTGGTAAAACTAATGCAGGATTACGGTGTGTTCTACAGATGCGTGTAGCTTTTTTCCTCTTACTTAAACAAAAACAACTGATATCTTTATTGCGATATGGATTTTGATGAAAAACTTCGAGATTTCGATAAAATCGAATATACAGTTAAGATAAAATGATATGGATTTTGATGCAAATTTTCGAGATTTCGATAAAATCGAAATGATTTTATGATAACAAAAATCGGGTCATTCGCGATGATACTATTTTTGTGTATCGCTGCGAACAGTTTCGAAAGAATCATTTTTTGGTTTTACGGTAATCTTATCGGTAGGAAAGTTTTGTTAAGAGAAAACTAAAAATTGAGAGTGGTACATTTTTATACCTCGCTGGGAAGGGCAGCAACCGGGAGATACACTTGGGTCGCGATAAAAGTTTAATCCCATTTTACAGGAGCCGCGTGCGCCGTTCTGTACGCGAGGAAGGTTTCGAGTGGCGGATTATCGAATAAAAATAAGGTGATCGTGAAGGGACGAAACGAGACGTTCCGCGATACTGCCTCATTTAGTTCTATGCGCCTACGTATAGACGCGCCGGTGCGCAAAAAAATATACGAAATATGGATATAAAAGTTATTACTGCATAAAGTTTCGCAGACGAAGATTGAATCTTTTATATTGATATGGATATACTGAATTGAAAAAACAAAATTATAGATTTACTTTAACTATAAATGCCAATTCAACAATTTATAAAGTTTCAAAACAAAAATCAAAATTTTGCCTTGTTTGTACTTCGAACATTTTTTTTGTATGTACAGTGCAAATTGAAAATAGAAATTGTACAATGACAATAGTGAATTTTTTAACAACATTTTCATTTCAGTTTTGTTTCAATTAAAAAACTTTTTTATTGTGCAAATTTACTTACTATTAGATGGAGGTTTAATATTAAAAAATATTGTTGAAGCTGTAGTTTCATGTTAAATTTCGTATTTGAAAACGTTGAATTAAAAAAAAACCTGATTTCTTTGCCATCATCATCTACCCTTTTATAATTTAGATCCTTTGCAGGCACTTCTGTGCTCAGAAACTCAAGTGAGTAAAAATTACAAAATGGTAAAAATTACCAACCTACTCCGTAAAACGATCACAGACTGCGAGTAGGAAAATTTTTGCTGCCGAGTTTGTTATTTTTTCCCAAATTAGTTTGTTGTTTTTCCGCTTTTCCGAGTTGGTTGGTAATTTTTGCCAATCATTTTGTAATTTATATTCCTTTGGGTTTCTCAGTATGTTTTAATTTTTTTCCTTACAATAATCCTTTCTTTCTTCACATCACATTTGAATCTTTCCAACATAACACAGAAAACAATGAAAATTTTTTCTAGGTCGGAACAATTTATCGAACCTATTAAACTTAAGGATTACACGTATAATAAAAAAAGTGCACGTCTGCAGCGGCAGTAACGGCGAGGCATCGCAAGCAGGTGCATCAGCATAAGAGCGGCGCGCTCCGATAAAATTGATAAGGCGGAAAGGTCCTCGGGTCGGCCGGTGGGGTGGCCGTATAAGAAGCGCGTCGCCGATAACACCCTACGTGCCGCGGGATCCGATGGGCGATAAAGGCGAGTTACAACCAATTTATCGGTCAGCGACGCCTACGTCGAGGAGGAAATAAACTCGCGTCGCGCTCGCCTCTCTCCCGAGACGATTAAAAGTTCGCCGGGGCGTCCTTGATTGATCGTCCTCCGACGCCGAGCTTTTATGGCCGATTTCCTCCGTATTCCGCGCGCCTCCCACGCCCCCTCCCTGACAATGACGCGCTGACCTTTTTGCCGCGGCGACGCTCGAAACTTTCGCCGATGTTTACTTCTGTCGACGGGCTCTTCCGAGTTGCAAAACCTCGCGAAACTTTAACTAGTTGTCTTTCGACGTTTAATGGTACACCCTCGTAATGAGACGCCCTTATGCGTTTGGTTGTTAATCGAGATTAACAAATTAAAATCTTCACAGGAGGTTGATAAGAATTTCGTATGTTTAATAAAAAAATATTACTACTGACAAAAGTAATCTATTTATCGATTAGTTGTAATCAGAAGAAGACAGTAGTTAGATTTTTACATATCTTTTATGATCGTTTCTAATTCTAAGATGGTTAATAAGTCGTGCGGGTTCAAAGATAATAAATTTAAATATTTTCATAAAGTTACTGAAATTGAAAATAATACAAACACATTGTAGCTTATCTAGTTGCTTTGAAATGAAGAATGTATACTCATTTAATTTAAAAAGCACTTGGGTCTAGATACGTGGCATAATATTACTTGATATATTTACCGCTAGGGGGACTCGGTGATATCTTTCCAGGTAACGAGTACGCTGTCTCAGGTAGATATATACCTGCCACTTTAAGTCTTGGGTACACGTTTAGGCGTTCGGAGTCCTACTAATACTCCACAATGTACTGATTGTACTTATCTGATCATAAAAACGTCTGTTGTATTAATTGTAATCAAATATGACTAAAATTGTTCTTTTTGAGTGTAACAGCAGATATCGCAAACACTTTTTCACAAATATTGAATTCGCAGTTGATGTCTGCCAGTTTTTTTCCCCCGAAAACCATCAATTTTGCATTTCACACGTGGAAATCCCTCGGCACGCGATATTAGCTTCGAGGCGAGCCCGAAGGGAAACTCGTCATTTCCATATCCATTCGCGTCGCGGCGAAATTGAAGGGGCGAGCGCGCGAGATAAATCCCCGGCGCGTCGCCGAAGATCGGATCCCCCCCGACCCCACCCCCTTCCGTCCCCGAAATGCAGAAAAGATCGCGACGCGCTAAAGGTCGAGGCCGCGACGATGACCCGCGCGCACAATGCCTCGGGGGCTTTGCTGCAGGTGGCCTTTATGAGCCGGTGGATATTGCCTTTGTGCGGATTACCCGCCGATGGGATGAAGGATGGAGCCCCGTTTCTTTTCATACCTGCGACGACGCGACGATCCTTATCCCCTTTTGCCCTTTGTTCGTACGATATGCTCAAATTTTTCAGGGTTATTATTCGACGATTCAACTTTTTTTTATAAAAAAAGTTCGTCCGATTTAAAGTTTGTCACTATTACTTGCTCTTATATTAGGAAATAAATAAACGGTGGTGCCATCATCTTTTAATCTTGTTATCAACGTAACAATAGAAAAGTATTTTATCCTCACTATTTTCGTAAATTTTCATAAATGAGGGAAACAAAGTATACTTTATATATAATGAGTACTCTTTTAATCTTTCGTTTTTTTATTCAATGAAATGTTGCCATTATGAGATAAACTACATTTTATAGTAAACACCTTATCTTATTATCTTACTTAAAATTATTTTAGATTAAAAATTGCGTAAAAAAATACTTTCCACGTCTTTTTTTCAAGTAAAATACGTACAAGAGCACACTATTCCCTATACAAAACAAGATTTTTCAAAAATACACTTCTCGTAAAACCCGAGCAGAATGAAAATTCGATCAAATACACGAATGTGCCTGCATTTTTTTATATATCTCGTTGCAATTTATACTCGTGTCCGTCGAAAGAAAGGAAAACGAGGTTCGCGGGTTCATGCGGCGCGCAGTTGTCTCGCGCTCGTTTCGACGGCGAACGAATCGACAAAAGGAATTGCGACATTATGGCTCTCGGATCTCTCCTATTTTCCCTCTATTCAATCTTCGACCCGGTGCTGCTCGCGTTCGTACGGGTAACGAGACTTTCGCTCTGTGCATGCGCGAATTTTCTTTCAGTCCTTTGAGACGTGCAGGTGCTTTTTTCTCAAGCCAGGGAAATCTAGCGGGGTCCTTTTCAGTAGACCTTTCGTCATGTATCGGTGCGCTTCCCGCTATTCTTATTATTTTAATACACTTTTTTTCTTAATTTTTTTTAATGGTGTTCTAAATGTAAAATGTTTTTTTTAATTAAATTTCGTCTCAAAATTAAGGGAACGTGTAATCTGACACGTAAATAACAGTCATAGAAAAATGAAAAAATGAAAATTAAAGAACAAAATTTCTGCTGCTTTTAATTATTCAAAATTTTTCTTCAAAAGTTTCTTTCAAATTTTTAAACGATTTTGAAAATTGACTTGAAAATGTAAGATCATAATACTGCTGAGTATAAAATGAACAACTTTTACAAAAAAATTAGTTGAACAGGTTATTACGAAAACTTCAATAAATTTTTTACATAATAATTATATTTAAATAATAACATACGTAATTTAAAAAGAATTCCTTAAATTATCAAACTCATTCTCATTTAAAAAAGATTTCTTCAAAAAATACGCATACATTACAATTCAAATTATTTTTTTCAACTTCCGCGTCATAAAAAGTAACTTGAACATAAAAAATTTTCATTCGAACGAAATAAAAGGACCGTAAAATTTCCATCTATGAAGAATAACTGCAAAATCCTTAAACAAACACGAAAAAAAGCTGAAACATCCGAGTACATAAATCAAACCCCACGATCGTTTAATTTCGCGAATCTTTGCCCAAATCCCATACCGCAACTGAACGGCGCATGCATAATTCATCGAATTTTCGGGGGCGCGCTGAAGCATCGCGCAGCCTCTCGTAGAGTAAGGTCGTCCGGCGAATGCGCCGAAAGAGGCTCGTGTCCGAAAAAAGAAACGCGGTAACTCCAATTACGCGCGATAGCGCGGGAGGGCCGAGCGCTGCATTTGCATGGATAGTGGCGGTCGGGTGAGATCGGCCGGCGCGATGCCCGCGGAAGCCCGACGCCGTGGAATGCAAATGCCGCGCGCGGCGACACTGCCACTGTTTTTCTGGACAGCTGTTACCCGTAAAAAAAAGCCGCCGAAAAAAAAGGACCGACAGCTACTCGCGCGTCTCCGCCGGTTTAGAGACGCGAGGGATGTTGGTATTTGCCAGCTTTTTTTTTTACATCGTTTTGTTTATAACGAGGCAAGTTTTGTAATGAGGCGGTATTAAATTGGGAGAAGGGAGGTTTTATGGTTGGATTGAGTTAATTTTTTTTTTGCGGATGTTTCGAGATCTGAATTTCGTTCGTGTGCAGTGGTGAGCATTTGGCAGGACATCTGCGATTCATTTGCATTTTTCGCGATTCCTCGGTATTTTATGCATTTTTAACATTTCCATACTACCTGTCCAGTAATAAAATAATAAAATCGCACAGTCGTTTTATCATACCGTGCGCATTTATAATATTGTTTATCGTATTTTTATTGAATGTCAATTTATTTTTATTGAATTATATGAAGTAAATAAATAACATTATTTATAAATATTTATAAATTTTTAATCAATGTATCTTTTGCAGGTATGTACGAGTTTATTATCATTGGTATCGATCTATTCCATATATTGGTAAGCAGATTTTTTTATCAAATTTACGTAATAGTAAATATTTTATTAAACAATCCTTCTTTAAAAACTGTAATATGATCTAGTAAAAAAAAAGTTTAAATATAAGTTTAGTAAGGCTGAAAAAATCGCATAAAAAGATAAGCGACCGAATTTTAAAACTTCCCTGGTAGAAATTAAAAATTGAAATGAATAAAATATTAGTTACGTATAAAAGGCTAAGTAGTATAAACATAAATAAATATTTTTGACCCAGTAAAAATAGTCCAAAAATAGTTTACGATTCCCATAGGTACACTATCTTGGCGAAACAATCTTTAGCGAAGTTTATTCTGAAAAATTTAATTATCGCATAATAAGCATTATTAATTGATTTTTATCTTTCCGGATATAATTAGTATGAATTTTGGATGTTCTTATTAATTTCCATTTTTATTATTTAATTTTTTTCCACACATTAAATAAGAGAATATTATCTAAAAACCTTTTATCAAGAGGGAAAAACTATAGTCTCTAAACGACTAATAAATGTACTCAATGTCTACCAGGGCTGTAAATAGTATTCATAATTTACATGCCTATAAAAAAATTAGAAATTCACTATCAGCCCCACTATTAGTCATGTCACGCTCCACCGCGAGCAATTATACGAAAGAACAAACGACATCCTTCCACCTTGCTGAAAAGCCAACGATCAACACCCCAAAGAGGGGTCCTCCTCGTCTTCCTCGCACCCCCGCCGGCCGTTAAAAATGAAGGATTCCCGCGTGGGAAAAAAAAGTAAAGGAAAGCGACATGCAAAAAAATGCTAATGCCGCGCGCGACGGCCCTCTGCTCTGCACAGGCGCGCTCGGGTCAACTGCAATGCGGGGCGCAGTCGGTCAATAGGCGGGCTGCCAGGCCGCCCGAATCTAAATATCGCCGCCCGTCGGCACACTTTCTCATCCCCGGCCCGATGTGGAATACATTAAACTCGGCTCGGTAAATATTTTCGGGGTTATGCGCCGACTCCTCTCGTTATATACCCGCTAACGGGGTCAAGACTTTGTTAAGTAGCCGCTGTTTGGATAAGGTCAGTGAATGGCTTTTCTACGGTTTCGCGGGAGGCTACTCGAGCTAATTCGATAAATCAGTAAAGAAAACTTCGTTTGTACGCGTGGAAAGGAAAATTTTTGTTTATTGTTTTTCAGGTAATTTTGGGCTGATGAAAATTGCAATTATAACTTTTATTATTATAGTAGGAAATTTTGCGGTGGTTCTTAAATTTTTCCTATAATGTCAGTCTGTAAGAGAATCAAAATTCATTACTAATACTGTAAATTTTAATTTTTTCCGCGGATCATATAATCCTCCCTTTAAAAACGATGGCAAGTTGTTGTAAAGCATTGGAAAACGAGTTTTGATTGGTTAATGTTTGGCGCCAAAATTCAAAATGTTTTGATATGAATTTTAAAACTCCTTTTAAAATTTAGTTTAATTTTGGTTTATTTAAAAAGAATGAAACATAAAGTTTTTAAATTTTCTAATTACACTCTAAATTTATATATTAAATAACTTTGTTAATAAATGCTGATTTAGTTTCTATCTATTAAGTTATTTGAACATAAATTAAACTAGTACTTTCCTTCTGAAATAAAAAGAATTTGTTGATAATTAAGTATTTTTCTGAAATTTGTGAAATGTGCAATGAATCAAGAGATTAATTTGTACAGTAAAGTATATGAAATGCAAACTTAAGCTAGTTATCGACTGTCAAACTTTAACAAAATGAGCAACAAATCGAAACAATCTGACCTACTTTCAGTAAATAAATATTCAAAGTTTTTTCAAAATAACCTGAAAGTGATCTCTTGATCGGCGTTTCTGTATCGAGCAAACTTTCCACCGATTATTTGTAGAGGTAAAACATTCGAT
Organism: Eurytoma adleriae; assembly: GCA_900480045.1. NCBI lineage: Eukaryota > Metazoa > Arthropoda > Insecta > Hymenoptera > Eurytomidae > Eurytoma > Eurytoma adleriae. The sequence goes on from UXGC01000505.1 coordinate 60,638, forward strand.
TTTGAACGCACTCCAGTATCGGTAGTAATGGATTTTCAATTATGCTGTAATTCGCTAATGGATACACACCGGACAAAGTGCTGACCCAACGGTATATTGACTCGCTCGAGTATCGACCAAACGCCGGTCCAGTGTACAATGACGAGACAAGCGTGTTAAAATTATAAATCAGCGACAAAAATATCGCCTCCAAAACTTTCCCCACGCGCCTACATCTACATAGGACACAACAAATCAACCGCAACGCAATATAAAACCCAGCAAATAAAAGATGCGCGACGGGAAAAATAGGTATTTATCCTATATTTTGCTTTTCGGACACACGTGACCAGATTAATCGTAAGAGCATCCGGGTGTGCACATAACCCGTCTATTTCCAGCGCTTCGATTTCGGCGGCGCATCGATTGGCCGTCCCGCGCTGCATTAGCCTCGGGCTCGCGCGCACCCCTCATTAATATTCCCGGAGACGCGCCGCCTCGCGAGCCCAAAACCGAAGGATTTCGTTGGAGCTTCATAACGCGGTACCGCGGCTGATATGCCCATTGTGCGCGAGCATCCATCGCGATTCCCGAAAATGCTAATTCACTCCCCCGCGCGGGCACCGGGGGGATTTACGGTTGTAATGAGCCGGCGGAGCTGCGCCGCGTCGCGCTTTGATGAGGCAAACACGGCGCCGGGTAAACTGCAGATGACGTGATATCGGTTTGAAGTTGCCGGAGGTGGAAAAATGGATGGTGAATTAATGCGGCAAGGCTTGAATCGTATGGGTTAGTTTCGCTGAGATTCAATGTAATCCATTAGTAAGAAAGTTCATAAGTCGATTTTTTTTTAGATAAAAATTTAGGAGTTATTTCTGTTAGATTTGATTAATGAAAAAGAGCGCGAAATTTGAAAAACTTATTTAATTCTATAGGAAAAGGAGCAGTGCATTACGAATCACTAATACATTTCGATACCTAAAAAGGATGTATAAAAATTAGCCGTATTATTGGAATAAATTTTTTAAAAAATATACAGGAAGACATACAAATCTTAGCTTACTTAATGATTGGGAAACAACTAACATCTGCGAGAAATAAATTACATAAATGACTAGTATTCAATAAAGTTTGATGTTGATACTTTTTGAGTTAATTTATTTATTAAAATGGATAAAGAAAAAAATTCTAGCAACAAAACTTATAAAAAAAATCATATTGCTTCCTCCTAGAGGAAGCTTTGTATTTTTCTTTTTATTTCATATGAATTAAACTAATAATATTATCATTTTTTGTAACTAATTTAAAAAGTGAACTAAATTTATTTTAGTTAAACTAAAACATTTATTTACAATTGAATCCATTTAATGATCAGAAGTGCAGTATAAAAATGTTTTAAGTTTGTGGTATTTTTAGAAAGTACTTTATAACAATTTTAACTCGACGATTTTTCTCTCCGTACAGAAATACTTCTATAAATAACATACCTTTTTATTCAGCGAATGAAGGAATTGTTTATTTTACGTACCAGCACGGTCAACGTTGATCGATAGATTGAGAAATTTCAAGCGTGAAGTGTCTCGATAAAAAAGTCACTTCGATATTACGAAAAGCAATAAATCGGGCCGATCGAATGCAGTGCAACGGTTTCCTTCTGTTATCGTTCACTGGAAACAAAGAAAAATCCCGGGAAAACAGCCCATTAGCGCGTACTTTCCCTCGAGGGGTCAGCGCGAGCGACGAGGCCCACGCCGCGACTAACGCCTTTTCCAGCCGCGGCCCCGAAGTTTATCGGCCGCTCGGCGATCTGGAAAACAGTCCCACGTTCCGACGTACACAGAGAGAGAGAGAGAGAGAGAGAAAAAGAAGGCGTTTTTTTCCTTACTCGAGGGGGACGGTTTCGCGTGCGCCGACGCGAATCTTTAATTCATCGCCCCGGCCGATTTGAAATTGTAATGGTCCGTCTCACCTTCCTCGCCACCCGAAAACCCGCGACTCGGCTCTCTCGGGCTCGCTTGACAAATCCCTCCGTGTCGCGGCCGGCGCTGTAGCCGGCTCCTCGTTACGCCGTACGTTATCGCGCGGTATTCGACTTTCCACCGGACTCCTTTATTTGCGTCTGAAAACCGACCGAAGATATTCTAATGTTTCGCGGTGAGGTTCTTTTGGATATAAAGATTGTCGAATTTTATTTTCAGAAAAATAAAAATTTTTTTATTTAAGTTTAGTCATTACACTAAGAAAAAATTCTAGTAAAAATTACTATCCTGCATAGAAAAGTGGCCACAGACTGTCACAATATTGTCATGTAGTGGAAAAATTACTATCCTGTATTATAAATTTTACTAGAATTTTAGTAAAATTTCCAATAATTCTAGTAAAATTTACAATACAATATGGTAATTTTTCCACAACATGACAGTGTGTGGCCACTTTTCTAGACAAAATAGTAATTTTTACTAGAATTTTTTCTCAGTGTAGATTTGAAGCGTACCTACTGAACTAACATCTGCTTTTTTACGATGATATTTGCACAGTGAAATTATTTACTCATTTTTCAGCTGACCCCCAGTGTATCATAATCTTAGAAAATTTATACAAAAACTTTTTGAATTTTGATGTCATTCAACCCGATAGTCTAATGAACCAATCAAATCGCGATGTTAAATGCTTCACAACGTCCTATCATTGTTTTTTTTAAGAGAGGATTTTTTATTTTTGCTTGCAGTAGATAACATTTCTTTTTATAATTCGTTTACATCAATAAGAATCATACCGCAGCTGTTGACACTGCTATTTTTGTCCACTGAGGAAGCTTCCTCTTTCAGGCGCTCAGAGAAGTTCTCATAAATAAAAGCCGAGCCGGAGCAAAACGAGCTCAGACAGACGATTTCGAAGGACGACGCGCGACATGCATAAAGCATCATCAACAAATTCGTCTTCCGGCCGGGTCTCTAAGTGACAGCGCGAAAGGAACGGAAAGTCGCGGGGACGGAGTATCCAGGCGACCGCCCGGGGGGGACGTGTACGTAAAGGCCGCGGGGGAGGTTCGCAGGAGCCCGTTGTTTCCTTGACCACAGTCAAATTAAAAATAAACACGCGCATGCGCGAGTCGCGGGTCCTTTTGTAGCCGGGGGACGCGCGCCATTAGCGAGGCAAATTTAAGCCGTCGCCGGCCCGGGGAGGGAGGCACAAAGCTCCGCAAATATCCAGGGGGCACGAGAGCCTCAAAGAGTAAAAAGGAGCATGAAGGACCGGAGGAGCGTAGCGGATGAAGTGCAGCAGAAGGACAGCGGCCGGCGTGACGTACGCGCCGACCCCCGCGCGACTTCGTTCGCTTTGAGACTTTGTGAATTCGGTTCGAACCTAATCTGCGCGATCGAACGGTATAATGATGCATACTGGGGATTGAATCGAACTTTTTCGGGGAAACAGAATTTTAAATAGGATCTATTGAGAGAAAGACTGGTTTGGTACTTTATATTTGAAAATATGCAATAAATTTTTTTAAAAATGACGAGAATATAGTTCAAAAAATTAGAATCAATAGTTCAATTTTATTTAAACGCAGGAGAAAATTTGGTAGTTTTGGATGTTGACTTTTTTTAATAATTTTGAAGCACTACATTTTATTTAAAATTTTTAAAAAATCCGAGTAGATTGACTTTTTAGTGTATAAGAAAATTTAACAAAAGTTGGACACAATTAATTTTATTCTTTTAAACAATCGTTTAACCTTTTTCTCATATAAATGTAAACAAGTAACAGAAAAAAAGAGATTTTTCAGTACGAACCACGCGAGAAGCACACATCGGCGAAGAGCTTAACTCACGCGCATCATAAAAGTCGAGTGACATAGTGTCGAGGATAAAACTCTCCTCGAGAGTAAAGGACGACGGATGACAAAATAAGAGAAGCGCGAAGTTAAAAAAAAAGTGGAGGGACGGAAGAAAGGGGAGAGATGCGCGGACTCGCTCATTTCTCTCCTTTTTTTTCTCCCCCGCGCTTCCGACTTTAATGTCCACTTAACGGGGAGCGACGTTCGATTGGGCCGCGCCACTCGACGGGCGCGCGGATCTTCAGCTGGCTTATCTCGTATTTACTCCTTCGTCCTCTCCTTCCTTTTTTCTCTCTCATCGCCGCCTTTCTCGTCCTCACCGGGACGCGCGCGCGCGTCCTTTTATTGGTCGCGCCGCGTCGCGCTGCCGTTAACGAACTTCCCTTTATGAAGGCGCGTCTCCGTTTTTTTTCCAGCGCTCCCTTTCGACGTCGTTACTTTTAACGATGCCCTTTTCTCTCGTTATTGTTACTCCACGACGAGTAGTAGTTTTTTGCCGTGTCCCTCTAAATTTCTTTTTTTCGCCCCGCGAATTTTGCCGCTCGTGACCCGCCGGTCTAATTTCGTGGGGGGATTTCATTTTTTGCCGGAATTTTTTTTTTCGAGTTTTTAGCCTATTTTCTAGATTGCGCGTGGTGTTTCTCCGAGTTTGAAATTCTCAATTTACTTTTTAGATGGAGGCTGAAGTTAATTTGTAAAACTTGAGCCAGTTGCAACTTCGCAATTTACTTGTAAGGGGAGTGATGTGACTATTTACATTCATCATATTCAACAAATTTTTGTTCCATGAATAAAAGAGGTGCTATTTCAAGATTATTCTAATTGTCGAAGAAAGTTTTTAACTTTTATTGCACTTTTCAAAAATGTCATTTCAGAAATTAATCCTTAAATTTTTTTTCTCAGTATAAAATTATGAAAAAGAAATTTTTTTATTTATTAAATATTTGAAAAAGTGCAATACTTTTTAAGAAAACTCCGTGGATAATTTAGAAAAGTAAGACTGATTTTTTTATAAAATGAAAATTTAAAAAAAATAAAACTTAATTCACTTTAAAATGAAAGCAAAATTATAAATTGCGAGATATTAACTTTATCAATTGAAGGAAAGGTATTAACTGCTATAGACTTTACACAAAAAATATTACACTTTTTCAGAGAATCACTGAAATACCAGTACATTTTTCATATTTCAAAATTTTAACATTGCAATAATTCATCGAAAAGTGCATCTCTTACTGTGGCGGATTGGTGAAACCTCCTCAGTGCAGTGCATTTTAAGGATCTCGACCAACGCGTCTAATTAATCTCTGGTACGAAAAAAGTGTCCAGGTGACGAAAAAAAAAAATTTTTTTTCCTTGCCTGATCCTCTCCTTCAGACTCGAGTATTCGCAGGGCAAAGACTGGGTGCTCGAGGCGACGCCGCCTGGACTCTTTGGGCAACCGGTCGCGTTGAAAAAAAGAAATATTACAGCCGACGAGGAGGTTGAAAAAAAAATACGCAACACTCGAGTACTCGAGCGCTGAAAAAATAATCGCCGGCGACGGAGACGTCGAAAAAAATTGCGACGAGTGCGCGATTTTTTAGTTTATTTTGAGACGCGGCAGACTTGGCAAATGCCCCGTTTTTCCTGTTGGGACTAAATGAATGTGTAATCGATTCGTCTCGAATTTCCTTACCTTCATAAGAATCTTTACAGTTAAGTAAATTTGGATCCTTACATGATTTTATGTAATAACTAATTTTGACGAATCAATTGGTAAAAAAAATAAATATGATTTACTTATAATTAAGTAGCGGCGCGGTAAATTTGAAATGGTTTAAATTCGTACTACTTCCTAATTATCCGATTATGTCTACCCTGCCATTTAATGGTACGCGTTATTGGCTATTTAATATTCATCATTATTCACTTTTAATAAATTACATTTACTTATTTTAAATTTGTAGCACACAACTTTGACAAAGTAAAATTATTTCTTAAAAAATTTTTATCTAACGTAAATAAAATTGACGCCATAAGGAACAGCAACGTCGACGCGTCAAATCAAGGCGCAAACTAAATTACACGTCGGTGGACTAGCAGACGACATAAACTTTGGCCAAACAAGTCGAGAGGTCACAGTCCCGCTAAAAAAAAGGAGCGAAGCACTCCGCAAACCGCAATTGCGAGGTGTGCTCGTCTGGTCTCGATCATAAAGGACGAAATCAGTGCGGCCCTTGATATCCACGTGTACCTCCGGGCAAAAAAAAAAGGCCAAGCGACCGCCGGAGGAAGCGCGAGGGGAGGAAGGAAGTGACGATCAGAAAAGCGAGCCCCGACGCGCCTCGAAACTACTAATTCAATCGTCGCGGTTATCGGGGAAAAGGAGAGGATCTTCCTGGCGCGTATTTTCTTTTCCCTTCAGCGAACCATAACTTCGTCGATTTTCTTCCTTTTTTTTCTTAGTCTGTCGGCACTATCGATTGAGAAAATTTTTTTTACTTTTCCGATATAGGATGATTTAGAGTTTTCATCTGGAAATTTTTTTTATTTTCTTGGATTTAAAGTTATCGCTTCTTTAATATTTAATTATCAATAGTTTTGTTTGAAATTTACGACAAATTATTAGCTACAAATGAAGTAATTTTATGGGAATTGTAAATTAATTCATTAAAGAGTAACTAACACTTGTGTAAATTAAGAACTCCAGTGTTTCCGTTAACGAGTTAAATTTACAACTTGTTAGGTAGTGTCTTCATTAAGTCTACACTAGAATCTAATTTGAAATATTGTAATTGAAAAACAATAAAAAATACGCATACGTTTGTAATAATTCAATCATGTAATGTTATCAATTAGTCCAAATTAACTTTAATAAGCACTTCAGTGTGTAGAGATGCAGGATATCATATGCATATTGAAATAGTACGACTTTAATGTTATTAATATGGCAAAGTACAATCCGGTTTTATAATTACGTTTCAATTAAATATTCATTTGAAAACTCCCACTATTCAATGTCATATTCATCGCGTATAGAAACGTAACATAAATTCTATCATTTAACGATATAACCAAGTAAACATTATACATAACATATATTTTTTTTACTAATTATCAAATTTAAAAATACAACATTAGATTAAAATTTATAATTTTCGCTTCGATGATATAATTACGACTTTTATTTTTAAAGTAATGACAACTTCGTACATAATAGACCACCTCGCCTAATCAACGAAAAAAAACAAAATCGCGACTTTTTTCCTTTCCCACGCCTGCGAATTCCGTGTACCAATTAAGCCAACAAATCGCTCCGGCGGTCGCGAAAAAAAAAAACGATCGCCTCACAATCTCTTAATCCCACCTTCCGCGGCGAGGAGCGTCGCGCACTTTGCAATAATTAGAAAGAGCGGCTTGTGCAACGCTCGCGAATGTCCCCCCCGGGGAAAAGGAGAGACACACCGGGGCCTCACCCGGAAAACGCCGCGACGATCTCCTTCGATTTTTATTTCGCCGCGCGATAATTGAGCAGGCGAGGAGGATCGAAATCTCGCCGGGAGTTGCGTTACGCAATTCCGCGGGATCTTAAGTTTATTGGTGGCTGCGCCTCCGTGTCGCAAGCCGATGCGCGGTAAATTAGCGACTAATTGTGGAGATTCGACTTTTTTGTTTGTTTCTTTTTTTCTCCACTTCTTTTTGAATGGAAAAGCGTTTGGGGTTTCTATTTTCGAAGTTGTAGATTGCGTTGCGCCGCGGGACGTTGATTTATTGTGAGGATTAATGCGCGTTTTCTTTTCAAATCGTTTACGCTTGTAATATTTGTAATTGACTATCGGTTTACGTAAATCATTATAAAATTATTATTCTTACTAAGAGGATGATTACGAGGGTATATGGATGATAATGGAATTTTGTAAGGTTCAACATTAGTTTTTAGTGTAAACAATAACAGCTGTTGGTTTATGATTGACGTTGGTCAATTTTTAAATTGTGAAATAGGATGCAAATACTTAATTCAATTCAGGATATAAGTAAAACATAATTCATAATATATAATTCACTTATTGTTCAATTATACAAAAAAATAATTAATTTCCAGATATTTCAAAACAATTTGTAAATTATTTTTTGGGTAATAAGTGAATTATGAATTACATCTTACTTAAATTCCAAATTTAATTAAATATTTGGAATCCTGTTAGAGAATACAAATGTTTGGACATAGAAAGATTTAATCTCAATATTTGTAATAAATATTTACGTATAATAGTTTTTTTATTTTAACTCTATCATAAAACTGCAAAATTGATTATTTTAAGCAAGATTGAATTAGGTGCTGAGAAATGACCATTACCCAAGTAGTTCGAATTTCCTACCGGAATAAAGGCGTAAAAGATATTATTATTATTTCGTTGATAAAATTAAGCATATATTTTTATCTTTTCACTTAAAATGTGTAAAAATGTCTTTGTGCAAAAAAAAATTCATTCTCTTGTTGAACGCAGCTAGTTTAACAATATAACTTAAAATTTAACCCAACATATAAAAAAAAACACATTATTTATAATAGTTTAATTTTATTACACGCGTTCGATTAATCGCATAAATGTCACGACCTAAAATATCATTCCCAAATTTTTTACCCTCACCGCACATCCCCGCGTACTCCATTAATTCTCCATCCTCCCAGAAGGAAGATAACGTGCTGGAACTCCTCTCCTCGCCGCTAACTGAAAAGCGACCTCCGCGAGGCCCGCAAAAAGTCAAGCCTACCCATATCCCCCGGTCGGAGGAAAGAGGCGATCCGAAGCGGGTCCTCGCGGTAGAAAAAGGAGGAAGCGCGCGACGGGCAAAGTCGAAACTCCATTGTGCGGTTCGTACGGTAAGTTAGCCGTCGCGCGCGCCGGTGAATTTATATGCGCCGAGAGAGAAAGAAGTCGCCTAGCGAGGCGCTTGCCTAGATAGTATCGGCGCGGATCGTGGAAAGCATACTACGCGAGCACGAGCTTTTTGCACGCTGTTGTGTCTCTTCGCGGACGGGGTCGCGATGCATCGGGTCGTCCTCCGGCCTACTTGAGCATGTGTCACGCTCAATTGCTTTGGTCATTGTTCATTTTCGAGGCTATTGAAATTTTAATTAAATGAGAATGTATACCTGTAGCTTGTGTGATCTGAATGAAAAAAAGTCAAGAAAGTGGGCATTTTACCTCGTACATTCTTCTTACTGACATTCGAATTTTTCTTCTGATTGTATTCCAGCTATAGGTTGTAATTTTTTTGTTAACATTATACAGTTAAAGTAAAAGGACCTATTGATACTGGACATCTTATATTTTAAAACGTTGCTTTTCCTAAAAAGAGTCATATATAGAGAGGTGTTAATTTATTACTTTTTAACTTCCGATAAAAATTTATTTTTTCTAATTCACACATAATATAAGTCTTCTTTCTTTAAAACATGGTGTAAGCTTTTAATATGTGCAAGAAGGATTCTTTTCCCAGTAGGAAAGAAAAGCACACTTTCTTCCCCGTTAAACAGAGCTTTCCCTTCCTCCGAAAAGCGAGAAAAATGGCTGAAAAAATTGACCGGAAATATCCTATCATGGCCTATCATCAAGAATAACTCTAAATAATTTCTGATTCAATATTCTTATAATCAGTCAAACGTATACATGAATTTTAGAATAAAACAAACTTTGAAAGTTACTTAGTTTTTCCAATTTAAATCTTTTTTCGTGTATAGCTACTCTTAAAAAAATTTGTAATTTTAACAAACTATTTCTTTAAGAAGTTTCAACTGCATAATTTGGAAAAATTTCTTTAAATAATCTAAATATTTTTGAAACTTATAAATCCTTCAGTTTCAAAAAAATGATTTAGTTGGAACTAATATTTTAAACTCGTTGAAGAAACATTCAGTTAAAATTATTAAATTGTTTGTCATTGTAAATAATCCTGAGCTTAAAAAAAGAATTTTCTTTTTATCGGAATAAAATACTAAAAATTGATAGTATACAGTAATAACCAGAAAAATATCATCCTCGGGACAAAATCAATAGACTCCGACACCCCGTTAACGACAAACTTCCCGTGGAAATTCGTAAACAGTAAATCAAATTACGCGACGCGAGGTCTGCACGCGTCGCAAGTGGCGCGCGAAGAAGCGGAAACCCGGAAAAATCAACTCGTCGTCGTCGAGAAAACAAAAGAGTAGAGCGTGGATCCGTCGGAGTTCCGTCGCTCGCGAGGCGAAAACAAACGGGCCGTGCGCGCACCTGCGCCCCGCGGGGTCGCCCGGAGCATAATCTCGTCTCCTCGGGGAGAGGCGCGCGCTATATAAAGTCGAGCCAGCGAGTTTCGACGCGTCCCGGCCCCGGCCTCCCTCGCAACTCTTTTCGCGCGCGCACCTCCACCCCCGCGCCACCCCATCGATTTCCGATGGCTCGGTCTATTTTCCGGCGCTAGCTCGCGGCCGACGAAATTGCGAAACGCTCGTGGCCGTTCTTTTTCCTTCCCTCGCCCGGCATCGATTTTTAAGCCGAGCGACGCGAGCGGCGAGAGCGCCGACACGAATATGGTATTAAAATATTATTCAATTTTGAGGGACTGCCTGCGCCGCTCCGCGTGTTACTAAAATCGGTTTATTTAAGGAGGAGAGGCCGGAGGGCTATGGTGATACCGGGAAAAGTTGCTTGTTATCGAATTTGATGCACTACACTGTGAAAAAATGTTTCGATACTATTTCGGTGTAATTTGTAATCTTTGTAAAAAGAATGTTCTCTAAACATAAACATTTTGTCCAGCATTATAATGTCTGTTGTTATATTTGTTCATTTTTTTTTATTTAATATTTAATTTTCCTGTCGATCGCTCTATTTTCAAACTTGCAGGATATCCCGCTCTAATTTATTTTTACTATTGTATCCTACCTTCTAAATTTGATGTATAAAGTGAACATAGCAGGTTGAATGTATCTTAGTTATTCAATTAATACTCTACTATAATTTTGACTCAGGAAAATTTGAAGTGCCCATTTAATAAAAGTCATTTTACTAAATAGAAATTCAAAATTTTATAAGTTAATAATAATTTCTTACTAGTTACAAAATTAACTATTTTGAAAAATTAAGTTGTGTGCATTACATAGGTAATATATTACTTTCGAAGTAATGTGTTCCCAACCTAACAACTAGCCTGACATAAGCTTAGCCAGTTTTGCCTAAAAATGCATTCAAAATTTTAGCTTCCCTATTTCACAAATTTACTAGTCAATAAAGCTGATTAATTTTCTATACCAATGTTTCTGCAGAATGCAATGTATATAAAACTTTATTAAAAAGTATATTTGTAAAGTGCACACATTTATCATCAATTTTATACTGATCATAGATCAATAATAATCAATAATAACACCACTTAATGAAATACGCGAATTTTATTAACATAATAACAAGGTTAATCGTGTTGAAAGTACCAAAGCTGGAGATCAACTAACTGAAAACAGTCGTTAGTTGACAAATTCAACATATAACGTATATAACAATATGAACAATACAAACGACCGCATTGTATTAAAATTAATGTTTATTTTTAATTTCCATCAACTTCCATCAACAAAAATTTTTACGTAATAATTTAAAACGTCATTAAGAGCCGCGCGATGCATAAACGATCAATTCCCCGTGGAATCGGCGTGCGTCACCTAATGCGCGTCCCACGCAACGAGCAATCATCCCCGGAGAATCGCGAGTATATCTCATCGTTAAAACGATATCAGTAAGCTTTCACTCGGCTTTTGACGCCTCCGCGGCTTCCGCGCTTTTACGCCTGTCATCCATCGGGTGGGCCTCGGGGCCAAGGCGCGCGCAGGCTCACCTCGGCGCGCAATAAATTGCCGGGCATCGAGTGCCGGCCGTTCCGCCGGTCGAATTGTGGGCCTCCGCCCGCCCGCGCGTTACGCGAATCTCGCCGATAAATCATCGCGTTAAACCTTCCGGTATATAACGCGCGTCTGACCTTATTCGGGAAAAGTGCCGACCTCCTTTTTACCGGACACCCGATCCTTTTCCATTCGTCATAACGGGAAATTACGCGCGGAGAGATTTTTTTTTTTGTTTCTCCTTTTTTTTGTGCTCCGCTAAACAAAGATTTTTACGTCGCTGTCGTTTGCATCCAGCCCCGGGGGATTTATGGACGCGGCGCTGGCCTTTTTTTTTGTTTCGGGGCGATGAAAGAATTTTTAGATGTGATTTATAACGAAGATGGCGTGTTTTTGTTGTTGAACTGCCGGATGAATGAACGTCGCGAAGAAAGCCTTTTATATTTTGCATTTTACGGTCAGATGCGTAAGCGTAGATTTCAAATTGAGATAATATCGTCAAGACAGAAATGTTAAAAGCAGAAATATTAAATTGACTGAATTAGCCGAAAACTTTCTTAAAGAAATTTCAAATTAATGTTGAAGTATTTTTGTAATATTTCAATCACTTTGACTGTTATCACAGCGTTATATATGACCCACAAGAATTACTTTTTTTGTCTGCTGTTATAGAGAGTTACAAAAAGTATATTCGTATTTTCAAGTCAAAAGTAACTTATGAGTAGTCTTAAAGTACATGATTCGATAGATATCAAATTGTACTTAAAAAATATCAGCATATTGAAGTATACTGAAGATACATTTAAAATATAGAACTTTATACAAATTAAAGACAAAAAAATATTAAAAAAACCTTTTCTAAAACTTATTCCTTTATCAAAAAACTAATTTATTCTAAAATTGAATCAGTTCTAAGTTTAGGCAACCTCAAGATGAATGCAAATTTCAGCTAAAAAGGTAACCGTTTGTGCAGTCGACACTAAAGACCCAAAAATTCTTTAACCATATTCTCCTCTCGTCTGTTAAAACTTAAAAGACTCCTTCCCAGCGAAAAGTGTAAAAGAATTCCACGCGGTACCTTGCACCCGTGAATTTGCATAAATCACAATGACACGCGAGTGCCGGGTGCAGAGGTCAAAGCACCTCCAGAAACACGGCGAAATCCAACTCCGACTGTCGATATATCGAACTTTAACGAAGATCCCGCTACTGTCTTCTTTGTCCTCTGCCCGACGGATTTGCGGTAACGAGCACCAATTTGTTGCGCGGGACTACCTACGTCTGTGGCGCCTCGCTTTTTTTCGATTTCGCTCCCGTCCCGTCACTGTCTCGTTTATACCCGCGGATTGTCGTCGATTGGAAGGAGCGAGGTGTTTTCTTGTCAGCCGGTTAAATGAAATTCGCTCTTTATTTTTCCTTTCGAAAAATTACTAGCGGCGACGTATTGATTTTACAATTTTATTTTAAAGGAAGTACTTTACTGGTGGAAACGCAAAATTTTAGAGTAACTACTGGCCAGAAATATTGGCCATTATCTAGTTACCCGCCTGTTTTTGTTTGACCAATTATTAGTATTGAATAAAGTATTTTACTTTAGTACTGAATAAATCTATTTTTCTAATTTTTTTTAACTCGAATGCATTATACATGATATGTAACATAAAAATGCATAAATTACATTTTTTAATTCTCCGAAAGTTTTAAAAAAATATTAATATAATCGAGTTTTATAAGAAAACAATTTTCTTTTTCCGAAAAAAAATTTGACTCTAAATTGAAAACAAACGCGATTATCCTTTAATCCAACCAGCTGCTAATTTGAGGAACGATTTACGTTCCGACGGGCCAATTAATTAAGCGAGCAGAACAAAAGTAATAATCAATCTCGGTCTCCCCTTTTTCCGCTCAAATTCGCTCGCCTCCCCGTTCTTTCGGGGGAAATTCGGGCGAGCGCCGAGCGTTTTTCTGCCGTTTTCCGCGAGGCTCGTGTCACGACTGTGACAGCCGCCAGCGCGCCTCACCGGGACAGCGTGAAATATTTATCATACCGTTTGTATGTTTGTTTGCTTTTTTTTTCGCGACCCGCAAAGCTTAAGTTGAAAAATTGTTGTATCCGGTGGACTGTTCGTATGCTCGTAATGCCACCTTTTTTATTACAGTACAAACGACGTTAATATTTAATTAAGTTTATAATTAGGCAATGAAAAGTTTGATTGATTAAAGTTTTTTTAAGTGACTATCGGCTCAATTAATCTGTCTCATTTGCTATCGGTAATATTTCAGGTAAAGCCAAATTGAAAGTTGAGCTAAGTTTAAAACTTGAACATCGATACCTTCGTGTATTTTGAGGGATTTTAATTTCAGGCAGTTCCGGTGGATCTCTTTAAACTTTGATGATAATCACCGATGAATAGTTTATGAATCGATGAAAGAACTTCCGAAGTTATACCCTTTGGATTGGAAAGCAGTGTAAAAGATAATTAATAATAGCATGAATTAACAATTCGCATACTTAGATGGAATTAATTTAATCAAGCTTTTCGCATTTTTGATCGGGTGTAATCAAATACAGAAAGTTGTTGCATGTTTGAAGGGATTATTATTGTAATTATAGTGACATTTGATAACAATGATTATGAAAATTCAATTAGCGATTATTTTCTTAATTAAATTTTTGTGATATTAAACTGACGACATATATAATATAAGGCAGCAAATTCGTTACCGGAAAAGATATTGACAAGTCCCCCTAGCGGTAACTGCATCAATTAACATTATGTACTGAATCTTGGCCCAAGTGCGTTTTAATGTAATTAAGCATACATCCAGTTAAACATTCGATGTAAATAAATTTTTCAACAAACAGTTAGAAATTCCCATATCCTACATAAAAGTAAACAACTGCAATTCGATTATTATCAGTAATAGTAACTTGACGAGAAAATTAAAATTTATTTCTTTACTGATTGTACACACTCCCATTTGTGTCCAACTTGATAAACAGCTACGCACAAAACAAGACTTTCAACAGAAGTTTTACATTATTTAATCACAAGAGCACTTGTGGTGCGCCATATTTTACTCGAGTTTAAATTTCGAAACGTCCCAAACTATTTAAATTAACAGACCATTAGTACTCAACTTGAATGAACAGCGAAACAATCAACAAAAATAACCCCCCCTCCCTCCCACCGTCTTATTATCATTCGCAGTGGAACCGCGGAGTCTTCGCGAAACGGAGCGAAAAAAAAAGCGGAAGTTCCCGTCATAAAGAGGCGGCGGCGTATCTCGGGGCCGAGGGACAATAATGCGTTTATAAACTTTGGACCGCGCTCGGCTGCATCCTTACCTCCCGGCGCTTAATCAAAGTGCATTTCGCAAGTTTTAATTAGCTCGTTCGCGCGACGACTTTCCTCGATGAAATCCCTTCTCCGTAATTAGTCCCGCTCGCGAAACCCCCCTCTTCCCGTCATCGTTCGAATTAAATAATTGCGAGTCGGGGTGACGATACCGCTGTGCGGATGTTTTTTTTTTGTTTGCCTCGATGTTGGCACCGTTGCTCGATGGGAAAGTTGCATCCCGCCGCTCGTGACTTTGGCTCTTGTGTTCCGCCGCTGTTTTTGATAAGTAAATCGAAAATTACGGGTATTCCGAGGTAATTGCGGCGCATCCCACCGAGGAGGAAAAGTTCGCCGAAGTTGCAGCGGGGTGGGTAAGTGACGGTTATTATTTTTATCGGCGCGCTGGAAAATATGTTAATGAATGTCGGATAAGTTTTTCGCGCGGTATTATTGTCGCGATCGATTAACGACCGGAATTGAAAAATTTCAAATGACATTATAGTCTTGTTTTTTTTTATGAAAGTTGGTGTTATTTTTCTTTTGCAAGATCTTTTGTGCAAAAATGCTGTCTCTCACTGAAAAAATAATCCAATTTGTTGAATAATACTCATTTAATGTATTAGTTGCCTTGAGTATGTTAATCTTCTTTTGTAAATATACTTTACATTAAAAAATTTTTAATTAATTCGCAAAAATAAGAAATCAATTTTACTCTCGTAAAAAAAATGATTCAAATTTTATTTTTAATAAAGCAATTAATTTCCAATTTAAAAATCAATCGAAAATGTCACTCGCAATAACCAAAAAACGTCGCTTATAAATTACTCGTAGCCTGCAATCATTTACTTCCTCATTCCCAGCAGGTACGCAGCCACTGAAAGTAGAACAAAAAATTAATGTTCATTTTAGCACGCCACATTTCACTGGCAATCGCTGGGTGAGCTTGAACAACCCGCCCATAACGAGCCTCCGATGAAAAAGATAAAAAAAAAAGTCGATTCCGGTCGCGATGATCCCCGGCGTATCAGAAGAAGCTCGCGGCCAAGGGGAAAAACAACGAACCGCCGATAAATTATCGAGCGGAGACGAGGAGTGATTTAAGGGGGACCGGCGATTAACGGCTTTCAATTACGCGCGCTACGAACTCGGGAGTCCGGACCCGTCGTCAGTGAAAGTAACTACTCCCGGCGTGCCCTACCTCCGGAATCAATCCGCGCTTTTATTTTCCCGCCGAAATCGAAAGGCGGTCGCGCGCAGCCCGTGCGTAATGATGCCGCTCGCCTTATTTCGGCCTCTCTTCTCTCCGCCTCTTCGCGCAGTTATTTTCCTTTTTCATAAATATTGTTTGCGAAATTTTCGGGTACGTGCTTTTTTCCCGGAAGTTTATCGGGCTTATTGTCGCTTATCCGCTGGCGCGTTTTAAAGGAAAGTATTTCTTTATGCTTCTTATTTTTTTGCGAGGAAAACTAATAACTTTTGAGTGACGAACATTTTTGAATTTGCGCTTTTTTCGTTTTGTAATAAACAAATTATTTTTATACTATAGTGTAATTTAAATTTTTTGGCAGATTTATGTAGAAGATACTTTGATAAGACAGTTCGATTCTCTGAATGAATCAGGAATGTTCGTGATATTTATACTATCTCATTCGATGTGAACTCATTCAAATTAAAACAAGACCAGTCTTTGATTCAGTGCGTAATATTAGTTAGTACGTTTACCGCCAGGTGAACTCTGAGTCCAGTGAGTTTTCCACTAACGGGTATGCTGCCGCAGTGCAGCACAAAAAGTGTAATCATTGAAAAGACCTATTCAATTCTTGTAACAGTTGCAATCAGATGCGACTAAAATTATTGTTTATTTAAATAGTATGAGGTATTTCCGATATTCTAAGCATCCGTTTTATAAAAAACTTTCGAGAAAGTTAGGCCATCGCAAATGAAATCGTGTTGATTTTTCCCCCGAACCATCGTGACTTTGTAATTGAATTCGCTAAAGCGGCAGCGCGAAGTTGACGCATGCATGTTTTGACAGGCGTTTCATCGTCTTATTAATTTTCCCGCTGTTGAGTGGCGTCGTATCATTAGCCCGTAGTACACACGCTGCTTATTTTAATCAATTATACATTAAAAGTGAAGAAATGATAGCCTGGGAACTTCGTTTACGAAAATAACACCAATTTATTCTCAATATACTTTAAATCGAGGAGCTTCACACTGGGAGAAATCAACTAAGAAATGAATGAAATTTTTTTGAAATGAACGACATTTTTGGAAAATCGTCAAAATCTTATTTGGAATTCTTTTATAAATCAGCGAGATCATTTAAAAATCATACATCATTTTTAGTAATATTTAGAAATCTCTGGAATTGTTTAAACATCTGAAAACATTTATAAATTGTTTGGAATCTTTAGAAATATATAGGTATTTTTGGAACTCGCTTTAAACTGTCAAAGAAGAATCCATATTACCCCCTTCACTCGTTAGACAATCTCGCAGCCGCTCGGGCTAAGGACGACTATTGCACAAGTCCCGCAACAACCGAGGATTTTTTTCATAATTACCCACTGTTATTCGGGGAGACGAGTTCCCTAAGAAACTTTTCGCTCTCGTACATAAATCTCCGGACCTTGAAAAATCCGCGACTTTCATTTCGCCGACTAACAAACGAGCAAGAAACATACCTACACAAGGAGCAAGGCATACACATAGTGTCGAGCATAGAGAAAGGGAGAAGAGACTCGAGCAACTTCGCTTGCACTTGTCGCAGAATTCGCCCGGTGAATTTCCTGGAAAGCCTCCCATTGCGCAATGAGACATTGTGCTCGCGACGATCGAGGGGTTAATTAAGGATCCTAACGGAGCGGCCGCCGGTTTATTGGCCGGGAAACGCGCGCGGCACACCTGGCGGGTGGGAGGGAAAAAAGGGAGGAGGCGAAAGCCGAGAGAGTTTCGCGATGGTAGACGTACCGCAGGATTTCTTTCGCTATCGGTCGGCCGCGACCGCAGGTGTCTAATGGACGCCCGGCCGCTGTCTGTCATTTCGCAATTTTTTTTTCAGCGGCCCCGGTCTCCTATCGGTCGCCTAAGTGCGTTTACATTTGTCTTTCGGTTTTGCCGAGAGAAAAAATTGACGGGTGGCGATATCATTACACTTTCTTATCGAGTTGTGAAAGCTTCGATTTCAAACCTTTTTTTCATGGCGAATATCATTTGCTGACTTGTTATTAGGGGAGAATATAATGGACCGCTTCTTAAAATGCTTATAATATTCTATTTAAAAAATTTAAATAAAAAAGTAATTTTAATTTTTCTAAAAGAATTGGAAGATAAATAAATAATTAACAAAATTTTTATTAAAGAAATATTTATAAATCTGATGAAATCTTGATTACTTGATTATAATGTACTGTTACTCTGGTGGTAAATAAATAAATAGGCGTAAATGATATCAACTAAAAATAAATTAAATTTTAATATGGACTCTTAAAAATCCTACAATTTAAAAAATTGAGTATAATTTTATATCAATCAAAATTAAATCTGCAACAGATTTACCTATGAATTATTCGTGAAATCTTTGCTGAAACATGGGAAATCCTGATCGAGTACGGCGAGGCGAGGAGGCCGGACGATAAAAAAGGCTCGCGACTGGGAAAAAGCCGGGGGAGGGAGCGACAAAGGAAGGGGCGAAGTGGAAAAGGCAGCGCGAGGCGAGACCGCAAAGTCGGCCTGATTAATTGGCACTTAATCGGCCGTTTACCCGCGCCGCTCGATCGCGTCGCTTCCAATTCATTAAGGAAATTAATATAAGCATCTTCCTAACTCTTTCGGTAGCTTCCCTGATCGTTTATTTCCCTTTTTTATGTTTTTAGATGCTATTGGATTTTTTCCGCTTCTTTTATAAAGTCAGATATTGCCCCTCAGCTGATCAGTTTAAATAATAAACGAGGTTTTCTGTATAGACAGAAATGTTTTAGTAACTTTTAAAAAGGTTTAGTAAATTTTATTAGATCTGGTTACAGACTGATATTTAGTGACTATTTGATATACTGTAACTAATTATTAAAATTTTAGCCATGAAATGTAACTTCATGTACTAAAAATAACTAAACAGTATGGTAAAAATTTCACAAACTAACACAGTCTGCGACCAAAGTATCATACTATCTAGTAAAATTTACTGAAATTTTTATGAAAATTACTAAAACATTACGTTCAGTGTACATAACCATGGATTTTCAATTTTATAATAATTGAGAAAAAATCTAAAAATATAAAACTGTAACGTGATTATGTTAACATAAGTAGAATTGATTCCATCGGTATAGATAGAATATCAAGTGTAATTCTATAGTGAGCTTTTGATAAGTGCTAGTCTTAAACTTGAATTTGCGAGGTAGCAGACCACAACAAGTTTTTTTATAAAAAATTGCACCATGAATGTAAAAAGGTATTCTCGATATATTCCATCACTTTAGAGAGGGTTAATGAAATACTTAAAAACTTACAGCAATTGATTTACATGAAAAAGACAATAAATTGTAATTTGTAGTGTATGAATAAATTATTCATTATTATTCATTTGACATACATAATATACAATAAACATTAAAAATTCATTTCGTTGGCAGATATTTACACCACAGCGTACATTGAATATTAAATTGTTACATGTTTTGTGTTACTAATCCTAAATTTTAATCTGCACCATATATAACCATAACGGTCAACCATGTTCTATAACAATCTGCATTATTATCAATCTTAAAAAATAAAACAATCGCAAATTCACTAAATATTTTCATTAAAACTATTAGTTTCTTTTAAACGTCCTACTTGAACCGCGCGATGTCAAATAAAAAGAAGGTGTCGTTATATCACCTCGAGCAATCATCAGAAACATCAATCAATCACCGGTACGATCGCCGTTGCAAAATCCCCGTCGCACTTTCTTGGCGACCCCCCTCCCCGCAGCCTGCATTGATCGCTTTCCAATCAAGCGCGAAAACCGCGCTCTCCCGCGCCGCGCCGAAAATCAATTATCGCCGCGCTGCTAATTAACTTTTTTTTGCGCGCGTGTAAATTCGCGCGACTTTACGCCCGTCGATTATTCGCTTAACGGGTTTTTTCTTTTCGAGCCGTTCCTCCGGGCGCGCATTAAAGTACTGCGGGGACAGCGACGGCCCAGCGGGTCCGCGTCCGTGTACGACTCAATTCGAGAGGTCGAGGGTGTCGTTAGAGAGGACGCGGGAAATTTAGAAAGTTTTTTATGAGGCCTGCACTCACGAGCCTTCTACGTGGATGCTGACCCTTTGTCAGCGGTAATATAGTCACGCTGCTTGGATTTAGCGTCATTAGGGGAGAGAGACTCAGGCAGCGTAGTAATTCTCTTTTGGACGTGCGAACAATAGCCTTATAAATTCGAAATAAACGTTCAATTTGAATTTTTAATTTAACGATATTTAAAGACGTGTTTTGATTTTTATGCCTTATAAATTATGGTAGGTCATCATAAGTAGTTTAAATTTTCTTTTTTACCTATACAGAGAGAAAATATTAGAACTGAGCGCGTATAATTAAATTAAAATTGTTTATATCTTACGTACTGAAAGATGAATTAAAAATGTTCCAAATAAAAAATGTTTATACATTTTACATTCTGCTGTAGTTAGACTTATGCTCCTATTCACTGCGCAGAAAAGTTATGAATATTCATAGTTAAATAGTTACAACTACACAAGGTAGAATATAATTTTTTTTATAAAATGAAAAAATTTTCTTTTAATATATTGATATCAAAATCGACAGTCCTGGCGGCTTAACTAGAGCACGAAGATTCAATTTCGCGCGGGAGCTTTACTTTCTCATTTGAGACCCGCCGAGAAATCACCCGGAAGATTCTCGTTTCACTGATCCACGCAGTGCTCGGATCTCCCGGCGTAACGAGAATACGATTACTTCACTCTCGGCACGGCGACTGTTTTTGAGACTGATTTTTCCTTCGCCTTGATGAAGCATGTTACAAAATTGATGTTTTTTTAAGGAGTCATTTGGACACTTTTATAAAATGTTTTTATCCCGAGATTTCGTTTCCATGATCGTTTAAGGCTGCGGTTACGTTATTGCTTTGATAATGAATTTCTGAATATTTATTTTAAAAATCTTCAAAAATACATTTATTCTTTATATTAGATGTTATATTATTTACTTTTGAAAAACTAATGTTTTACCTTTGTTTGTTTCAGGTATGTACACACAATTTGGACTATTCATAAATAACGAGGCAATAAATTGATTTGGTAAGTCTATAATGATTTAAAAACTGTTATTAACCCCGCATTCAAAACGACTCCTGAACATTTTTACATGTACCCAAAAGAGACGTCACATTCCACACTTATTTACTTTACCGACAAATGTTTATCGCCTAATGGCGCGCGAGCAAACGATTTAGTACCAATTATCGGGTTTGTAGTAAACAGTCATTTTTTACCTGCGTTCACTGTGACTTTCACCTATTCCTCACAATCAACCTTTACCTAACGCAACTGTTTGAGTATTTTTAAAGTTACGTTTCAACCATTTGGACGTCTATTTTAAGCGTGAAATTACGGCTCTATTTTCCGTTGTAGACTTAGAGCCTGAAATCAAGTAGGTAAATTGAAAAAGCACACTGTTGTAATGTAGAACTAAAGGAAGTCGAATAATCGTAAATAAATTTACAACTAGTTGTGAATTCACGTGGAACCTTTTGACTCTAGAACCAGTGAAATTTTCTATTCGAGAATGACTTGCATAATTTTTAATTATTGTTTATGAATTTTCGTCTTTTATACACTTAGTGTGTCGAAGAGATAATTTACTGCAGGAAAAGCTATTTTATTGTTAATGAGGTCTATCGCATTTTCCCTGGAGCATCTTCATCATTTCCCGCTCTTTTATAACGCTTCTTTTCTAACGCTATAAATTCCTGATGTTTTCATCAATTTCTTTTTTAAATTTAAGTGTTTTGAGATTAAAGCAACGAATAGCGTACAAACAAAGCCTCTCCACGCTTATATAACATTTTTATTTGCTTATTGAAAAGCTTACGCAAAGAATGCATATTAATCTTCGCTTTTAAAGCGCGAATTGCACATTTTCATAAAAATGCGAAAAGACTTTCATAACAGCGCGATTAAAAGCGTACACGTTTTAACTTAAAATATCTAAATTATTCAAACAAACAAAAAAACGTTTCCTCTCTCAACCATACACCTCACGAAAGCTCCAAGGCCTGCCCCAGGAAAGCAGCGCGCAGAAACATCTTTGATCATCGCCGAGGAAAAAACTCGTAGAAATTCAAAACCACCTAAGCGTATCCATCAAAATTCGCGGCGAGCAAAAAAAGATCGGTAAATATTCATACGGCGAGACAAAGCAAGCGATCGCTCGTCACCGAAAAAAAGGGTCGCGACACGCGCGAGCTTCTAGTCTGCTGGCTGCGTTTGCGCGCAGCCATGCGCGAACGCGGCTCTAAGCGATCGCGCGTTGTCTCCTCCCTTCCCTTCTTTTTTTCCCTCGCGCGCCCTTTTCGTCAATTACCGGCCCAATTAGAGCTTCGTCGGGACTCGCGAGCTTTCGCGGCTTTTCCGTCTCGCTCTTGCTTTGTGCGCGCGGGGCTCGAGGAGCGCGTCGGAAATTAATAAGCCGCGCGCGGACTTTTTTCGCGTCTGCCGGGTAGGGTCATTGTTCGCTGTTGTAAACTAATTGGTGCGTTCCTTGAGAAAGTGACGGGAAAACTGAGCGTGATTGATGACTTATTGACACACAGGGATGTGGGTAATCCGTATTTTCGGGGGTGTCGAATGTGGAGCATTTATCGAGTCCTTCGTTTAGTTACTTTTTAAGTTGTTAATTGTTTAAGAAGTAAATTATATTGTCTAAACAACAGTTTCACGAAGGGTACTTAAAAAAAGAAATTGAAGCTCTTGCATCAAGCTTTTAAACTAATTAATCAATTTAATCAAATTATTTTTATTGAAAACGATTTCAGAAAAGGTGATAAATTGTTGAATATTTTGAATTTTGAATTTTATTAAAAAGGCAAATGATAAAATGAAATTCTTACATTGAGTAAATATTTTGAAAGCTCTGTGCAAGCTTTTTGCTGATTTCTGTATTTCAGTGGGGGTGCAACAATTTTTCTGTTAATTATTATTTTATCATTGAAAAAAAAAATATCGTGCATAAATTGATGTGATCAAAAATGAAGAATCAAATCATGAGCAACTCATTACACAAAAATGGAAGTAAACTTGTGCAGAGACGATTTCACTTGAATAAAATGTAATTTGCATACTAGTGAGATGAGAGCGAACGACTAATTCATATTCCATGGGCCGAGGAATTTTTTACTTTATGTCTAACCCTTCTTAATCTCGGTACGCGGAGGATTTTGAGCACGTTCGTGCTTAATTTAGCGGTAACTTGATTTTAGAGTATGGAAATATGCAAAAATCAGCGAGAACTTTTGCCCGTAAGAGCTTCAATCGCGAGAAGATGAAAATCATCCGAGCCATCGGAATTTAAATCGACGTTAATGAGGATTCATGTTCTTAATGGAAAACATAGGGTCTCCATTTCCTCTCCCTCCGCGTGAGTTCGCAGCTTCAAGCTCCCTTTAAGATTCTCTAGTGGAGGTACAGTTGAACATTAAATTGGATAGAAGTAGATTTTAAAGTACTTAAATATAAAAAAATTTAAATACTAGCACAAAAATAGTCTTGAATAAAAAAATTTATCAACATTTTTTCAACAAAGTGTATTAATGCTCACTGCTATGTTTTTTCTCCATTTTTCTCCTACTGCAATGAGATATATGCGAGTTTCATTCTACCCAAATTAAATCCAAATTTTGACTTTCGTAGCAGTGAAAGTATTAATTTTCCAATCATCAGTCTTCATTTCACTCTGCTTCTTTTATTCTTCTTTATTAATTGGGTAGATTTGATATAAAAATCTATAATTCATTTAGCCAGGCTATGAGCTAGGCTATTGAAAAACATGTTGATCTACAATTTATTATTTTTTTATAGTCTATAAAGTACTTTAAGTCCTTAGTTCCAATAATCATCATACCACAATCCGTAAGAAATCTATTGCACATTTGATACATAACATCAGATACGAGATTCTACCCCATTTTCATCAGAGAAAGCTTTAAAAACCTTCATCCCGGTCATTCCATCATTTCGTAAATTTCGTTACCACCCTGTACTGCCACTGTGCGCAAATCCTTAATCCAAGTCGCAATGATAAGGAGAAGTTAGGTTAGTCGCTCTGCGGTGGTCCTTAAAACAAATGGCGCGAGCAGTAGTCGTTCGAGCCTCCCAGCGGCCTGCGCATTTCGATTCCATTTCCTTCCCGCGCGCCGGAGCCCAACGGCTTTAAAATTAATTCCCCGGCGCTTCTCAGGCAAACACCGGCAATAAACGGACAGACGACATCGGGCTCCCCCCCGCATGATCGCCTCCGCGCCTCGGTCGTTAAAGGCGATTCCGATCGGCCGAACCCGAAGCACCGGGCCGAGCTTCCCCGTCACGGGATCGATCGGCGGTTTTGCCTTCTGCTTGTCTCTCTTTCTCGTCCTTTATTTTGGATCTCCTGACGCGTCCAATTTAATCTTCTTTCGAGATGAGAGGGTCTCGATTGCGTTCTTTTTATTTAAGCGCCCTATTACTTTCAAAGGTTGTGTATTTCTTTCTGTCCATTCATTTTTTATTAACCGATGATGGTTGACCTCTTTTGAACTTTCATCATTGTAGAAGCGTAACCAGCATCGTGTAGTATTTTTTATCGCACTAGCAAAATAACCAACGCGTTTCGCGCTCTCAAATATGTTAGATGTACTACCTATGATGCATTATTATTTTTGAGGATAGAAAATTTAGACAGAAACTTTTTGAATTTTCGCGCCATTAACCAATCAAATCGCGATTTTAAATGCTTCACAACATTCTGCCATCGTTTTTTAAATTTTTCCAATTAAAAGGTTTCTAAATAAGAATGGGTTAATATAACAGTCGTTGTTAGAAACAAAGAGCAAATCTTAGACAACTCTTTCTTTTTCAGCGCGTAATTAATTCACGTGGTGTTGCACACAATCTAGGTGAATACTTAATGAGGAACTATAACTGCGACTACTTTCAAAGTGATCAAAGAACAAATTTAATCTACTGTGGGCTTGTCAGGTGACACTAGTCAGTGAATTGCAGCGGCATTTAAATAATAAATAATGAAGCTATAGCCACACCAAACGTCGTTTGCCCCGACATTTTTCTCTATTCTACTTTTCTTCTTTCACCCCGTTCCCGCGCCTCTCCCGCCGTATTTTATCTGCTTATCTATCTCTCTTAGTTTGACTTGTCCGGACCCCGAGATAATTAGCAGCTTAAGCTTGTACATTTAGGAGAAGTAATCAGGCAGGATTTGCTTTTAATTGCCCTTTCTTGTCCTGGCTAATTTAAATTATTCCTCTGGAAAGGGTCACTTTATCGTCAAGATTTTTCGCTCTATTTTCCACTTGCAGAATAATACATGCGTATTTGCATAAATTACAATGTTCATGATTTAAATTGTAACGGTAACGAATTTACTAATATGGCTGATACATCCAAACGAAAGAGACAAGTTGATTGGCAGAGATCCGTTTTTGTCCATTTCAATCTCGAAGACCATCCCTTCAGGTAAGTCTAGAGAAGACTAACGATCTTACTTCTAGCTATAGATTAATCGAGAAAAATTTCATTAGTAACTGGAGTCGAAATGGTTTTTGGTAGATTTAATCATCTGAATCACTCAAAATGAACTCATCGTTGCTCGAAACGTTTATCATTGAATAAGAACTCACGGATTAATTCGTTCCTCTAATCAAGTTTCTTAATTATTTTCTACAGTTTACTCACCAAAACAATGAGAAAAAGAAGAACGAGCAACATCTTTTATTCTAATCGAGTATCCAGCAGAAACCCCGATTAACAATGAAATAACCCACATACATCCTGGCCGTCCATTTGTTAAAAATGTAGGTTAACCAAATCCCGAAGCTCTCGGTTCCTTAATCCATCAAGCACGAAGCAAGTCATTCCGTAGCATCCGCAAGTCGATTCCCGTAGCAGGGGGTACAACGACCGCGGCTGGAACAATTCCGCCCGGAAAAATCCCGCGCGCCCCTATCCCGGCCGGGTTTATCCCTCCATTAGTCGCAACAATGGGGGAAGCGGCATAAACAACCTTCGGGGATGATCGGGCGCGGAAGCGAGCGCGAAACGAAGGTTCGCCGGGGTCGAGATTCGCAACTTCCGGCCGAGCCTGCGACGGGCAGCAGCCTCATCAATCTCTCGCTCGCCAAGTCCAGGATCCATCAGCCGCGTCATTTCCGCGCGTCTGGGGGCGCTAGCCTTCCCCGTCCCGCGCGCCTCGGGATTCCACCCTTCTGCCTTTCCGCGGGGCCTCGATTTATGCCGGCGATGCGATGCTCCTCGTGCAGGGATGAGTCTCATCTGACGCCTGTCAGTTCCCGTAATTAGCTTCGCTGGACTGCGCGGCCTGCTTAGTGGGTCGTTGTGTATTTACTCGGGGTTGCAATGTTTTCTTCGGAAACTTTATTAAACTGGATTTGAGGTTTGAATTTTGATATTAAGATGACGTGGTCAATAGACTATGGTCTTATATTTTGTATATTATAACTTCCCTACAGTAATGTAGTCTGTGTATGCTATGCTACTTATATTATTGTGTTTTGACGGATTTGTAATTATATTTTATTTGATTTGTCGGTGTTTTTCAGGCTACACTTCCATTGCAGATACATCAGTGCTTTTATTACAAAATTTTATTATTACTTATTCGTGAGAAGTGCGTATTTCTTGCAAAATTTATTTTTCTTCGTAGAAAACTAACAAAATTTGATTGTCTTTCTTACAATCAATTATACTCATGACCCTTAATTAAAAAAAAAAAAAGTAAATAAATATATCTTTAAATCGCAATCAATTTCCATTCCAAAACTATCTACCTTATCGTAAGATCGCACGTATCGATTGCGGGTGTCTCTTCGTGTGCCTCGCTGATTGCAATAAGCGACGCCGATGGCTCGGATTGAAATTTCCCATGGCTCTTGCGCTAGCATCGAGCCCAGTCATAGGCATTGTACCGCGAAAAAAACGATGCGATTGCTTTTTCAAACGCCGGGGCTTAGGTCGGCCGATCTGCCGCGCGGCGCTTCCTTCATTTTCTCTTTTCAAACTTTTCCATTCTACTTTTTTCCGACGCAATGAGGGTCGCGCGCTGGCGCGTGGCTGGAGATCGAGGCTCCCCTACTCCTTCACCATGAAAAAATGTGACATCGCGTTTCCACGACCGATTTCACGCACTTTAATTTTAAGAAAATATTTATCGAGCTTTTTGCGCTCTTTGAATTCAAAGACTATTTCAATGGAATCGATCAATTGAGGGGTTTTCTTTAGTAGCACTTTTATTTTTATACAGTAAAAAGTTAAAGTAAGATAAAGTAATAGACATAATTTGTAATTCAATTTATGGTGACATTTAATTACAATGATTACAAGAATTTAATCGATTTTTCCGACGATTACATAATTTTTCTTTTATATAATCGTGTAAATAGAGGAGCACTACCTACTAGTCACTTTCTTCAGCGACTCGTCGTGCAAGTATAGGTGGCTTATATATAAAACTGAGATAGAAGACGCGTTAGCGGATAACATGTCAGACAGAGTCCACCTGGCGGTAAATATACTAATATCGAGTGAAACAACCTTCGATGTAAATAATCGAACATTCAATGAATTTTCAGTACTTATATGAAGAAATTCTAATAATTTAAGTCCGAGTTATTCCATGCATTGAAGAGCTGCAAAATTTGATGACCGAAAATTTTAAAACGACGGTAGGAAAACATAAACAAAAATTTATTTAATGACTACTACTAATTGCAATCATTATTTAATAAACTATCTAGAGTATTATTGTAATTGGTAGTAATAGTTGTTTTAAAAATCATAATTTAATAATTTTTCCTTATGAGTATTGGTAAAAACGATTATTGAAATAATAATTAAAGATTAAGAAATCATAAATTGATCTCAAATTGATTAAAAATTAACTTATTTTATAGTGGTTTATGATTACACGTGAATGAATAACCCTTTGCTTACACCCGTATCAAGGTGCAACGGAAATTTTAAATGGAATGTATAAAGTGTCACCGTTTCAATTTACAATAGCCGACACGTAGGTGGGAAACATCAATTCTCGATTTTTCACACAGCGCTTTCCGCGCCGCGTAAAAATCGATCTCCGCCAGTCCGAAGGTCCCTTTCGATAATCATATACGTTTGTAATAAATAACGAAGCGGGGCCCTTATCTGGCGCGTTTCGGTCGCGTGCGCCAGAAATAAAAAGTGAAACGATGCCGAGGGGATGGGGGTCCCGTTTTCCCGGACGGAAAAGGGGTTCGCTTTTCCGCGCGGTCTATAAATCCTACTGTGCCCATTGCAATCGAGCGATCGCACATACGCTCGCTTTTCTCTACCGTATCTTGCATGTTATGTGTAGTTTCTTTTGTACGGGTCGCGGGGCGTCGTCTTTCATTTCCGAAGGGTACCTTTAAAAAGGGTTTTAATGTTGTTCGAGTTTTCAGTGTGTCTCGGATCTTTAATGCATTCTTTTCTGTTGAAAAAACAGACGTAATGTGCAATTATTACGTTAGTATGAAATTCTTTGGGAAACAATTTTAAGCAGGAAATTCAAAAATTTTATTTCAAATAAGATTTATCACTATTATCTACGCGAAAATAGTTTAAAAAAAAATGAATCTAAGATAGTGAAGGAAAAGTTTAGAAAAATAGGGGTGGAGTTTGCTAAAATAAGTAGAAAAATCAAAATTTCATGCGACATTCAGTAGTACAAATTGCAAAAATTTATTTCTTCTTTTTAATTCATGAATAAATTGATATGGAAATAATTTACAAAGTAAAAGAAATAATAAAAAAACGAAATTTATTTACATATTTATCGATTTAAGAATTTTTCAAGTTTCCCGAAAATAAATGTAGAAGTAAATGTACTGTACACATTTACTGAAAATTAATTTAACAGTTTTCACTATTTACGACAAAAAATTCATTAGTATTTATTATTTACTAAATCAAAGACTCCTGTTTATATTTTCTGCGGGCGCGTGGCGTGAATAAACTCACCACCGAGCGACCTTTTTCCCAGCGTGTAAAAGTGATCAATATCGCTATCGCGTGCCCGCACCCTTCAATCGTACCTTTTCTACTTTAAATCGTGCAGGACCTTTAAAAAAGGAGAAGTGTGTCATATGGCCCGTGCCATATTTGAAGGGGAGAAATTAGTTTCACACGGCATTACTTCTTGTAGCTATATGACCCCTCAATTCAATTCACCACGTAATAATGACTATTTTCTTCTTGAAATTTTTTTAAAATAATTTTTATATAGAATCATTTTTATACTTTTTCATCGCGACGTTTTACATTGAGGAAAGTGTTTAGAATAATTTACTACAATTGTAGTAAAATAATTGCTGTTTTTAAGTAATTTTCTATCTAGATCAAGTACGTCTCCTCCCTGTAAAATAATTAACCATAAATTAACCATAAAATGCATAGTCCGTCCAATTTATGGCTAATTTTTTTACAGGGGTGGTTACTACAAAATACAGCCAACATTTCACTGAACCTTTTACCCAGTGTATTACTCGATTAAAAACCATTCACCCCACGTATCAACTAAAGTTTATATTTCAATAAAAACATTCATTTCCAGCGGCGCAATCGTAAAAAATCTGCAAGAGCAAACACATCGAGCCGTTCGTAAAGTAACCCGCCGGAAAAAAATCGGGCAAGGGCCGGCAAAAAAAGAGGGAGCGCCTGCGAATCCCATTCACGAGTACAGCAGTCGAAGCAAAACAAACGTCGGGTCTCGCGCGCAAGTGGCACGCGAAGTGTTCGTCGAAACCCCTACGCGCGCCGGCCGATTTCAATCCGCGCGCGCATTTATGGTTTATGGCCCGAGCGCCGGCTGATAAAGCCGCATTTTCGCTCGCGGAAATAAAAGGGGCCGGCTGCCTGCGTACGATTGCGCTTGCACCGCGAGTGCACCTCGTGTGTATGTGTGCGTGTGTGCGTGTGTGCTTTGCTCGCGAGACAGCACCGCCTGCATTTTGCGACGGCTGCTGATTTGCCGAACGCGAATTTCGTGCTTTTTTTGGGGTGGTGGTATAACGTTTTGACGAGATTGGAAAAGAGTTTGATTTTGTACCAATGGAAACGAATGAAATTTTACTGGTTAACGTTTTTTCGATTACTTTTGCGAAATGCTTTTACAGGAATATATAGGTGGCTTTTATAGATACGCAAACATTTAAATAGAGAGTAAAATTTGGTTGGAGGAAAGAAAATTTTTATTTTTAAACATGTAGTAATGAATATCTCTGAAAGTTTGGCACAATTTTTTTTTAATAAATAGTTTCCTTTATGAATTTTTGAAAAATAAAGTTTCTTAATAAATTTTATGCGGGTACTGCACTTTATTGCGTACTGCTTTACTTTCTAGATTTACCGTTGAATATTTTATGACCAAAGTAAAGTTAAAGTAAGTTTATCGGCTCCCTCGTGTGATCAATAAATCTGCTAACTACTGATCGATGTTTTATACTGAAATGGCAACTAGATTTCCACTGAATTTTACTTTCTCTACATTTAGGATAAATCTGATTTGAAATTCTATTATTTTTCCTTTTGAAGAGAGGAATTAAACCATACATTGTTATTTAAAAAAAAAGGAATCACTGTTTATTGCAGGAAATTTTAATTATTTTCTGGAATTTACTAGAGGAGGTAGTCCACTATTGTTTCAGAAACATATAATAATTAATAAGTATTTGTAAAAAAAATGCCTACAAAAAACCACTTAACTAATAACATGTAATTGACGTACTCAATGTCTGCTGCTTTTTTTAAATAACTTAAAAATTGAACACAAAATAAACTTCGAATATTAATTGCAAATCCAATCAAGAAACTAATAAAATTTTCAAAACAATTCACTAGATACGTTTTCTGCACTAGATTTCCAGATTCATGGGCAATAATAATTACTTTATACAAACACTTGATGAAAGATATGATATTTAAAAATCTCTAAAGCTGTATTAGTGAAACACTACTAAAATTACAGTGAAAATTGTTCCACTCATCATTAAGTAGAGCGGAGTTTTTACACTAATTTTTAAAGCAGTTCCACTAATAAATTGTAATGGTCTTTTAACAATACAAATTTAGATCGAAAGTTCGATTAAATGTACCGGAAATTGTTTTTCTAAAAACGTACGAACAAGAAATAAAGTTCTTTATCAAAATAAGTCATTTAGTACACGAATCAATTCAGAAAGCAAAATAACTTAATTCCAACCTTTCGCAAGCGCATTTAAGCATCTTACGTCCTTTTCGAATACGCATTCCCGATTTTGCCGAGAACAAGCTCAGCGCTTGCATCACCGCTCCCAAAAAAAGTATCCCGGCTAGAAAGTGTCCGTCGCATCCCGCATCGCGGCGTGTACACGACGTGCGTTCGACGGACGCATGTCGCTTCTGCCCGCGTTGCGCAAGCCCCGCGGGGCCGAATAAATGGGTCGAGCGCGCGCGCCTGTCGCACTTTCGACTGTGCGCGCCGCTTTATTAATAGAGCCCAGCGCTTATCACCGTCGGCCGCTCGGATCTCCACCCAAGGCCGCGCGTCGCGCGCGATTATACAAGCGACAATGGAGCGGCTTCGCCCGCCGGTAATATCCGCGTACCCCCCCTTCCTTTCCGTTCGAAATTCGCGCCAGATGCGCTGGGTCGACGCGAGGATGTCGCGCGGAATGTTGGATGTCGAACGGCTTGCTCTCGCGGAATGGGGGGGGGGGAGTAAAAAGACAATAGACTTTGAGTGACGTACGTTTTTATGATGTAAAATTATTTTTTACTCGAATGGAGTGTTTTTTTGAAATTTTTACTCTTGTCTTGTGTTTGTTATTGTTTTTTTCATTTCAGATCGAGCATACGTTCGATTCGATAAATTCTTCATTTTTTTCTGTTTTCATTATTACTTAAAGAAGGGGATAAAAAATAGTTTTATATAAGAGTAATAATGTGTTTTTCATTAATTTAATCAATGATTCACGTATGTAATATTTATAAGTTAGAGGGAGACTTATCAATGCTGATGAATTATTAAATAATTTAAAGTAGGATTTGTAAATAGATGAAATTTATTTTTTACGAAACAAATCAATTTAAAATAAAATAAACTGAACTATTAATTTTAGAAACTACTAGTAAATGTTATTGAATAAAATAAAAGTAGTGTAAAATAATAAATTGTCTCTTTAGATTTTAATAGTGAAATTGGCCCAAATGTACTACCATCGAAAAGCCACTTTTTAGTAAAGCAAGTAAAAGATTGTTAACTTTAAATAAATATATTTGAGTTTTTTTTCACTTACTCATCTTTTGTAATTGGCCTTTTCCTTTACAATAATTTAACTATAATACAATACTGTTTTCATCGCCTTACACGTTATGGAAATAAGAATCAACATACATAATTTTTAATTACAGACTACGTCATAATTTACATAAACTAAAAAATAAAATGCAAATTTTCATTTAATTATAAATTTACCGTATTCTTAATAATATGAAACATTGTTACCCTACTATTATAAAGTCATCATTTTAAATTATAAAAATTATTTTCTAGAAATTATCCAAGATTTTAACTATAAATGTCATGTTTATAAACAAAAAAAAGATAATAAAAACGAGGATAATCTGAAAGTTTTAGTGACTATGAAAACTGACGTTAATGCGTGCATTATCCATCGCGTAATCGCTTATTCGTTTTTTCCATTATCCATTCGTACCCGTCGCCACGTAATTGTTTGTAAACAAGTAAAAATAATGTTTATTATCAACGAAAATAATAAAATCGTAGATAATCCGAAAGTTATAGTGTGCACGAAAACGGATGTTAATGTAGGCATTATACAACGCGCACTCGCACGGCATATTGTTATTCGCTTTTTTCATTATCCGCTTTGTACGCGTCGCTACGCGGCGCGCGAGGCACCTGAGATAACGTCACTTACTTCTCGCTGATAACACTCGGTTTTTTCCTTTACACGTTACTTTCAAGTGCTCGAGCATTTTAACAGGTGCAGAGCACAAAAAATCTTTTTTTTTTTGCGATTTTCTTGAATTTCTCTATCGCTCTTTTTAAAAAAATGTGATAAGGTGATGTATACGTTGTATTTGAAAGTTTTTCATAAATATTTATTGTTTATTCTTTGTTTTATACTTTTAATATTGAACTACTAAACAATAAACTTACTAAGAATGCAATTTTTAAAAGATAGAATTCCTTAAATTAAATTAAATCATTCTTAATAAAATATTTATTAAAAAATTTCATTATAGGTTCTTTATGCAGTATTCATAAAAAAATTGTCGACGCGTATTTTTTCTTTGCTTTAATTAAACTTTTATCAACGAGATATCGCAAATTGAAATTATGCGTATTAAGTCTGCACAATATAGCATAAAGGAGCTTTTGCAATGTGACAAAAAATTTCAATTTCTGATCAATTTCGTGATAATTATCAAATTTATTAAAGAACTACTAAATTAATTAATAAATTAATCGCTTACGTTAAATAATACATATACCTAGTTTAACCTCTCCAGATATCGATCAGTTTTAACCAGTTTTTATCAAAAACTACTGTATAGTTTCTTTTAAAATTTACTCGAAATGCAAGAAATGTTACTATAGTTCTAGTAATATTTACAAGAAACTATTTCAATTTTTTCCAACAAAATTGGACAGTCTGTGAGAACATTTAAATACAGTATTGCAATTTTTAGCACAACTTCTCCGTGAGGTCATTTTTTGTACATTCAACTGCAGCAACTGCTTTTTTATGACTTATTCACTGTTTGACATTAGAAACAGTTTATATAATAAATATGTGGATAACATTCAATTTAAGAGAATAATTGTTAATTTAAGTTTGTAAAAGAAGGTATTTTTTGCTCATTTCAGATTTTATTACATTGGCTTCTAGTTCAAGTTAGTACTGTTATAAACCGCGTATTTTCTACCTCATAAAAGGGCATTACCTGTTCAAGTTTAAAAATAAAAGAAAACATGCACCATTTCACCCTCTAAAGTTGAATTAGTAAAAAACCTCTACAATATTAGTGGAACTTGTTCCACTAATCATTAAGTAGTGGATCTCTTTTCACTAATTTATAGCAAAATCCCACTAATTCAACTTTATACATCATTATTAACCGACTTCTACTTTCCTCTACAATTCGCTTATCTCAGATTTGCTTCCGCGACCAACTGCACATTCGTACCCGCGTTAATTACCCGTAAAGTCAAGTTCGTCCGTGTCGGCTCAATAAAAAAAAAGCGTCGCTCCTCGTTGCTCGTCGCCGGGGGGGCCGTGTACGGCGTTGCGCAAGCCCGCGCGTCGTCGCGAAACACGCAAATTGCACGGCGGGGCTCGTGTCGCAAGTGCCAGCGCCAACACACTCGGCTCGTAACCTTGCCGGCCGTTAGAACGCGCCGTTTCAAGAGCGCGCGCGCGCGGGCTAACGCGGCGTTCGAGTTTCCTCCTCCTCTCGGTGCGCATGCAGGCCTCGGCGCGTAACACGCTCCAGAAGCAGCGCGTGCCCTCGGCACCGCGTGATCGAGCGAGTCACTCGACGGGCGTGTACTCGTTATTTGTTTGCGACGCGTCGAGGAGATTCCGATGCGCGGGGATTCAGTGGGATTCGATTCGTGCCGGGGGATTTGTCTGGGAGTGGGGAATTTTTTTGAGTGCGGATCTTACGGTGGAAGTTTCTGACGTAGTTTTAATGTTTTTGTTGGATTTTGAAGAGAAAAGACTGGCTTTTTCGTGTTATGGGTAGAGCTGAGATTGATGGTTAAAAAATTAATGTACTCTGTAAAGTTGAAACAGTGAAATATCACTAAATATTAATGCATATGCACTAATTTCATTAGTTAAAAGTACTCCACTGCGAATTAGTGCAAATGCACTAATTGAAGTAGTGAATAGTAAGCTTTACACTACCCGAATTAGTAAAAATTACTAAAAATAGTAGTGAAATTACAAACAGTTTTTTCAGTGGATTAATTTTTCACTATTTTATAGTAAATTTTACTAATTTAGTAGTGGAAAACGTGTTTACTACAAAAATTAGTGATATTTTCACTATTTCAACTTTAGAGAGTA
>UXGC01000506.1:0-95989 GCA_900480045.1 Eurytoma adleriae
ACATAAATTAATAAAAGAAGTAGCAAAATTAATTTGGAGGAAGCTAACTGCCAATCTATTGGCAGCGGTTTTTTTATATATTTCACTGACGAGATTGCATAAATATACGCGAGTGCGACGTTGGTTTATTTGTGTCGTTTCACGAGTTCAGATAACTCGGTGATGTTTATTAGTTCTTTCGTAATTATGTTTTTCACTTAATTTTTTTTATTTAAACAAAATGACTCATAGATAGTTTACTATGAATGTAGAATGAACAATAAATTATTCGACTGCAGTATTTCCGTTCTGTAAGGAAACTTGATAAGAAATAGAGAGAAAGAAATTTAATCACTAATACAACTGTATTAAAAAATTTAAACACAAAGTTGTTTTTAATTCAACAAATTTAATAGTGCTTTAGATGCTAACGTAAATTAAATATTTCCTCTATTGCAAAAAGCTGTATAATTAAAATCTCATTTACAGAGTGAAAATAAATTTGAAGTAAGCAGTTACTTCAACTATTCTATAAAGACTGTAATTTTTACAACGGGCATATCCTGTCATTTCCTCGCACTAAACTAATGAAGGAAAAACTCATTGAAATATCGGAGAAAGTTACCGGGGGCTCTTGCGAAACCGAGAGGTGTTTGTCGTTAAATAACTTTAAATTTATTGCACATCCGGCACGTCGTTACTCTCCTTTCGATTCCGCGATGCGCTCCACTTTAATTTACGCGTGTTTTAAAATACATCTACCTACAGCGTTTCTGCGGCGTCACTCTGCTCGCGAAGTGAAAAAAAAGAGAAATAAAGGCGAGCTCTTGCGGGGCTTGTGCGAGTCTTAAATCACCTCCCGAATAATTCTCTCGGGCACGACACTTGAAAAGGCTCATTACTCCGTCGGGCGCGAAAAGGCGTTAAATCATCGACTTCTTGCCACCTCTCGCCCTCGCTCCTCTTCGCGTCCCGTCGTAAACATGCATGTAAAATCTCACAAGAAGGCAAATAGAACACGTGACATTCATAGTTTATTAAAAATATATTTACAGGCCAGTTTATTTGGGAGATTCAATTATCTGAATTTGAATAAAAACTAGTATTGTGATTTATAAATAAGTTACCTCGTTGTACCATAATTTTTTTCTCTAAAATTTGTAGCAAGTGATTTTTATCGTTTAAAATCCCACAATTAAGCAATTATTACAGAATCCGATTGATTCAACGAACGAGCCTACATTATACGCCCAATTTGCCGGCCCTCGTGCAGGCGTCCATCCCCGATACATCGGCAACAACAGAACCGCAAATACTCGTTACAGATGTTGGGCGCGGCCTCGATGCCCTAGGTCCCGTCGTAAATACGGTGGTCGCGCTTCCGCGTGTCGCTCGTCATCGTCGGGCGCGCGAAAGGCCTGCGGCGGCGGCGCGTCACCGATAAGCCCGATGATTTATCCGTGACAGGCTCGGGCAGCGCCGGCGCGCCGATGGATTATCGTACTGATTGCAAAGTATGAAATAATTAGGGCCGGGCCGGGAGGCACAGCGAGAGGGAGAGGGAGGGAGAGAGAGCCGCAGGCCGCCCTCCGCGCGGCCATCCATCATCGGGCCAGCGATGGCCGCTTGTCAGGCCGGCAGTCCGTTCATTCATCATACTCACTCGGCCATTACCGGCGCGCTGCTCCCTGCCCCGCGCCTTGCGCCCTTTCTCCATTGTTTCCGCGCACGAATGCGCGGGGGTGGCCCAGGTGCGCGCCTCCGCTAATTACCGCGCGGCGAAAGATCGGCATTAGCGCGTCGGCCCCGCGCGCCACTCCATTAGTCGGCGCGCATATGCAGATCTAAAAGCGCGCCCGGCACGTAAATCCGCGCCGCGATGTCGTTATACCGCGACGCGCTTGATTAGCATTCCGGCCGCGCGCTCCGGAGAATTCAATTGACCGACGTTCCGCAGCCTCGCTCCGCGTACTGTATAATTTGTAGCCCCGCCGCTGATTTGCGAGTAGCGGAGCGCGAGATATCGCGGATCCTGCGCGGGCTTTTCCTCCTTTTGCGTTTCCTCTTAGGCCGGCTAATTGGGGATACCGACGCTGATCCGCGGACGTCTCATTTAACGACGTGGAATGTATCTCGGGTACACGTCGATCGCGCCTTTTCGCTCAGTGGAGTGCGTGTCCTTTTTGTCCGGTCGCTCGACCGTCGGTTTAGACGCGAATGGAAATAGAGCCGAGGCGACGGCCGATCGTTTCTTCGACCGCGGCATTAATAATGCATCGAGGAAATTTACAGCTTCAAGGAGTCCGTTCGTTAAGGAATACGAGCGTGTAAACACGAAAACTAATGAATTTCGTGCGTTTCTTGGAGCCGCGTTGCGACAGGAGTCGAATGTGTGACTGGATTGTGAGATTCATTTACAATTTTTCGAGAGCTTAAACTATAATCTCATCGACCTAAAGTAGCTCATTAGTATCTGCTTTGAATGCTTATTAAACATTGCGGCTTGGATCGACAACTTTTTAATTTAAGATTTTTCGAAGAATTCAATTTACATCGGTATTGCCTGTTAAAGCTAAACGAGCATCGCTTTTCCCAAATTTATTTTGGTTTTATAGTTATTTCTTTCGTAACGCATTTAACTTACAAAGTAGTCCATCGGCTGAAGTTTTAAAGCCGCGTCGTCGTCTATTAAGAGTCGAGCGAAAGAAATCGAATTTGAATGGGCCGACTCATAAATCGAAAAAGTCGCATGCAGTAAACATAGCCAGCGTCGTTTCCCTTTAGCATTTAAACGATTTCCAGCGAGTGTTCGAGGCCTCCGCGGATAAATCAAACAAAGTGCCAAGGGTCTCGCGTCCGCAAGAATTGAAGCGCGGGATAAAGAAGCCCGTGACAAATTCTTCGCCGCGCATAATGATATACACCCCGAGATTTTCCTCCGTGCGCGCACGCGCGTGAAAATCACACGCGGCTTTTTTTACACCCTTATTCATCGTTTTACTCCCTAATCATCCGAAATGGACGAGCGAGCCTTTGTCCACTTTTTACGGCGCACGATAATTCGGCTGCTCTCTCCAACGCGAGTGTACACTCGGCCAGCTCCGAAAGTGGAGAGAGGGGGAGAAGGTGCCCATAAATAATGGGGCTATCGTGAGCACTTTATCTCCATATCTCGAGCGTGGAAGAGAATTCCGTTGTTTCCCAGGGCGCAATAAAGGAAAAAATGTCGCCGCGTCGCGGTGGCAGCCTCGCCGGCACGAGCTCGCCGCAGCCGGAGACGGAACTATCGACCGCAATATAAAAGCTCCTCTTCCGTCGACCCTTCGACGGCAATAAAATGCGCTACTTCGCTCCCGCTTTACGATGATACTCCACGAGGTTAATTTACGTTGAAATTATAGGCATTTTCCCCCCGCCGGCCGGGAGAAGCTCGCCCGGGCCGTCGCCGTCGTAAGTCCCGGCAGTAGTTGCGCTCGCATAGTGATGCAAATGTCGTCGCTTTTATGCGCGCCGGGCAAACAGACGCGCGCGCGCGACGATCCATGGGACGCGGACCTCCGGCGCACAATGGACAAGCGTAACACGCCTGTGTAGGCTCCCTCGGTGCTCCTTGTCGCTTTCGCTCTGTTTCTTGAGTGCCGAAAATTGCGTCGAGGGGCTGGGAGATACAACCGGCTTTCTCTCCCCATACAGCGTGTCTCGTCGTGAGAGGAGTTGCGTATGATTCTTCCTTCTTTTTTTTATGCCTGTAACGCGCTGAGGTCGTTACCGAGGTCGACGCCGTGGGCTTTCAAAGGTTAATCAATGTTTATTAAGTCGTAAATCGACTATTTTTTTCTTGTTGGGGATAAAGCTACCTACATTTTATGGTTACTACCAGTTACTGAATATTGAGGTACGTAATGTGCCTTCATTTGTGGTGTTTAAAAATTTATGCTCAACGACGAGTGTATAAGTAACTTTTTATCCAGGATTTCTTTCAAACGATATTGAAATATTAATTGAAATGTACCTTTACGTGGCTTCCAGACACGATGAACTGCGTCCATACGTGTTTTTA
This sequence comes from Eurytoma adleriae, assembly GCA_900480045.1. Classification (NCBI taxonomy): domain Eukaryota; kingdom Metazoa; phylum Arthropoda; class Insecta; order Hymenoptera; family Eurytomidae; genus Eurytoma; species Eurytoma adleriae. The sequence continues at coordinate 4,040 of UXGC01000506.1, forward strand.
ATTGAGATGTTTATGGATTTTTTAAAAAACTGAAATGACGGGCTTAGATACATTTTATGCATTTTGGAAAGTTCGTATACATATTAAAAAGTAGCTCAAACTTTATTTCTAAAATATATGGCTTACTGGTCCTATAGATCTTGAGACTCTCCTTTAATTTACAACAGGATAAATGCCTTTACCACCGGCTTTAACTGACTGGTGCGCATCAAAGTAAGTGCGCGTCAGGCGGTACAATAAACGCCAGGGTGAAAATCGCGCACGGTATACCCGTAAGGCTTGAGTGCAGATCCCCGCCCTGTTTACTCAGGTACCTGCCGAATCTCCATCGCGCGCGCAGGTCGGCAGCATCGCAACCGCCGCTCGATACACCTCGAAATACCCCCGGAGCCGCTCCCGCTCTATTTATTGCCGCCTATAAACCCGCCGGCATTTTCCCATTGTCGTCGGCTGACAGCCTGTCCAAACACTCTAAATGTCCGGGGGCTCCATTGTCGGCCCGTCGTCGCCGCTTCCTCTCCGGCGCGGCGGCGCGAGCGGGCCGGAGTAGGTGCCGGGACTCGTTAGGCTTTGCGGCGCGCCCCGAGCGAAAAACCGCGCCGACCAGCCTAAATCGGCTTTCCCCTGTTCCTCTTCTATCTTTTTTTTGCCCCTCTGCAATCGAGGCGTGCGAATTTTTCGCCGCTGCCATTGTTTTTTTTCTGTGCCGCTTTTTTTATCGCGAGCGGAGACGTACGCGCGTGAGAACCCCCTTTTAAATGGTAATTTCGCGGACGTGTAAGCGCGAGGTTTTAAGACTTACGCGGATTAACTCTTTAGCCTTTAACGATAGGTTGAATTTCATTAATAAATTAGAATTATCGGGGGCTCTAAAAAAGTGCTCGCGAGGTATCTCGTGAAATGCTCGCTCTTTTATGCCTCTCGGTTATAATCGCGCCGATAAATTAGCCGAAAGAGCGTTTACGACGTATATCAAACACGCGTGCCCGCGCACCGGGCCATAAACGTCGTCTTTCCGTCCTTCATTTAAATCACCGATTAAATTAACGCTCGTCCAATGAGTCTTTCGTATTATATAAAATTATACAACTTTATTGAATTTTAAGTACGCTTAATGTACGAGAAAGTCTCCCGTCTTTAGGCCCAGCTGCAGCGAAGGATAAAGTGTCACCTTTAGGCGACAAACTGTAGTTTTACGAGAATTCCGGAATTTTTTACTATATATCCATTCGGTAGATACGTGAGAACTACCGAGCAGGGTAAGCGTTATAAGTGGGTCTCTAATTTCAAAATGCACGTTCGAATCCAAGAGGGATGGGGTCGGAGACGTTTGATACACAGACATGTGCGTGAAGAAGCTTTAGGAATGAATTATAGGAGAGACGTGTACACTGAAAGCTGTATAAAGTATCGGATGTTCTACTTAAAATTTTTGGAATTTAAACATAATTTGTGGAGTGCACGTTTTTTAGGAAAAAATGTGTTTAGATTATACAACATCTTGAATCGATTTTAAATATGTCTAAATGGTCATTTTCCTCATATTCATTAAGAAACTTCAAACAATATATTTTTAGAAAACTCCTTGCAATTTTTAAAGACTCATCATGTACCATATTGCCTGAAACTCAAAAAGAAAAAAATTCCATGATGCACGTGAACAGCGCACGCTTGTAAATATTGTAAAAATTTGATTTACTATCTCGACGGTGCTCGTGAACGTGGGCTCAGGTAGAATTAAAATATTACAGCCGTGCGTAAAGAAGAACTCGCTTCAGTCTACGCGAGAGCTGTCGCTTTTGTTCAAGAAACAATTTGAAAGCATCCGAGCCCCGCCGCAAATTTCTAGTAAAATAAAGTTAACAATAGGCGCTGCCTTTTTCTAATGTTCCATGCCTACTCCTTCGATCTTTCTTCTCCGCTGTTTCGGCAGCCGCAGTTTTGTCTTTGTCGGCGATTTTTGTCAGACCCGAGCTGATCTCTTATTTTTATGGGGGTGACACTGTGTGGTACAATGGAAGAAAGTTGCCTCTGACTTTTACCCACGGATGGGTCTCTTCAGGGGGTCAGTCGCTTCCCACTTTTTAAGACATTCGTCTTTGATGAGGTTTTTCGTGGAATGATGTTGGTGACGTTTTTACTACCAGGATTTTTTAAAATTTATTGTGCTTCTAGGGGCTTTTCGGAAGCGGATCGTCGGCATTTTTAGGCATTTTTAACCGAAACATTTGAACAGTACGTAAAAACTTTAGTTTTTCGTAGATGCATGCACGATTCGTGTGAAAATACAAAGTAACATTTAAAAACAACTATTTTAACATTAAAAGGCAGTTTCCTGAATGAAATCCGCTCCTTCGAAGCAAATGTAGAAAAAAATCTGATTGCCATTAAATTATAAAGAGAAAGTTCGGTGAAAGGTGAATTCATACAGCTAAATTAAAAACGTCAAGCAGTCCGTCAAAAAGTCCGCAGCAACAAAGGCGTTCACGCGGCACTCGACTACAGTCGGCGGCTCGGCGCGATCCGCAGCAGCGGCACACAGCCCGTCCGGATGGTGCATGCGCTTTTTCGTCGGAGCTGAAGATTTTCCGCGCTGGCAAGCTGCAAACGATGCGCGTCAAGCGGGACAAAGAGTCCTCGCGCGAGAAAAGAGCTGCGGCTTTCCTCTTTCTCGCGCCGATTTATAGGGTAGTCTCTCGGCCGCGCGCGCGATCTCGGGCTTACCTGCGCCAGGGGGTGGAGAAAAGATACAGCCGGTGCTTGCGAGAAAATGGAAGAAGAGCGGGGCGACGGGCGGCGGGGGCAAGATTTACGGCGGCACGCCTGCCTCAATTGCGGAACGAATTTATCTTCCGGCGCGGTCAGCAGCCTCTATTGCTTCCTAACCTCAATCTTGGTTCCGCTCGGCCTTTGAAATATTGGCTTACTCGCCGAGCTGAAAGTTAGCTCGCGGCCGTGGGCGCGCGCGCGCGGTCGGGGGAAAAGGCGTTTTTCAGCCGGAGCCCCGCCGGCCCCGAGGATGCCCCCGTCGCTTTTCCATAGCGGGCCAGTGGAGCGCGACCACCGCGGGGGGCAGTAAATCCCGAGGATGAGCGGGCTGCGGGCGCGCTGCGGTAACGCCTGTAAATTGCGCCCTCAATGCGCAATTAGCGTCTGCGGACGCAGCCCCATTAAGTACGCCCCGGCCGACTGCTACTCCGAAACGCAAGCCGACTTTCTCGCCGTCTCGCTCGCACCCCCGCTCCCTTCCCGCCCGCCGAGATTTACGTCCTCGCCCGTGCGGTTCCGGGGGCGAACCGCACCAAGATTGCCCGACCGCGCGTCTTTCGTGTCTCTTTCTCCGAGCGCTGCGATTCTCCTTCTGTTTGCCACTGACTTTCCTTTTTCCTTTGTCCCAAGCTTCACGCTCTCTCGCTAATACATCGAGCTCAACTTTTGCCCCTGCACGTGGAGGAGCTTTGCGGATTCTTCCCAACCGCGACCAAATTTACTTGCGCGCTAAAATGATTTAGGGCACTGCGGGAGTCCAAATTGTTTCCAAGTGGAAAAGCTTTCCTTTCTACGATTATTCAACCTTTAAAAAGAGGAAATTTATGAAAATCAACGAAATTAGTGATTTGAGCTGACTGTCAGTGATATTTCATTCAGTCGCATTTAGAGAGGAAGTTTTTGAATTGAAAATAAATAAGATAGATTATTATTATATCAACATCCGGTTATAAAGTGATTTCGCTATCACTTACGATACAAATTAATTTTTTATCTTGGAAATTTAGGTCATTGAATAAAAAATAAAACGATCAGTCTTGTTAGAGAGCATATTATCGAACGAACGGTTTCCATTAGACGCAATAGCAGTGCAAAAATATATCTCCATTAGCGTTATCGATCATTACAAATTCAGATTGCCACTCGATAAATCAAAAGCACTAATGTGCAAAAATTGGTGGCTCCTAAAAAGCGAGAGGAAAAAGCAGCGCGCCGCGCACACCTTCGAGCTGCATTACCTCAAATTATTCCGATCGCTGCACGCGCTCACGCACATCGAATCATTATTTATGGCCGTGCTCCTTTTCCACCTGAAAACACACGTACATCCACGCGCGAGGCAGCGAGGAACCGATTCGCCGCGTCATCCCTCAGATTTATGGTCATCAATAACCGCGCGATGACTGGCCGTTAATTAAAAGTAACTCCGCGTCGCTCGGTTGCGTCAAGCCGTCGGGAGGAGGCAAAAAACGAAGCACGCCCGAGCGAAACGAAAAACGCCCGGCGACGCCGCGGAGGAGGCAGCGAGGCGCGGCTCGAAAAGGACTCGACTCCCATTCAAGCCGCATGCGCGATCGCGTCAATCGCACGCGCGCGGCAGATTTCGATTTCCGGCGGCGCGCCGAATACGTGACCGGGGGGACGGCGTACGCTTGGCTTTGAAAAAAAAGAGGGAGAAAAGGAGAACGCGGCCGTCTTACAAAACGCGCGCAACGCCAGCAATCCTTTCGGGCGCTGCCGCGAATGCAGATGGCCGCGCGCGGACGGATGCGCGAGCGCGGCCTCCTTTAAACGCCGCGGGAGGAAGAGAGAGGCAGAGAGAGAGGGCCCCGTCGTTGGCATTCTGAATCATTCGGCGATTCCCGCGTGCGGGGAATGATACATTATTTCCCATGCGCGAGTGTTTCTTCGCGGCTTAATGGGCGATAAATAACATAAATTAATGCCTCGCTCCCGACGTGCCCGGTTATTTATGCCCCGGAATAACTTTATCCCCGGCGCATGATTACCGGCAGGCACGCAGCGCGCCTTTTCGCCTTCTCTCCCTCCCCACCCCGCCTCTCTTTCAATAACTCTTTCTATCTGCGTATTTATCAGCGAGCTCCTGTATCGGCGAGATCTCGGCCTATCTGTCTATTTATCTCCGACGCTCCTTTTTGCTCTCTCATTTGGTACCTGCCATTTTTGCACCCGCCCCCCTCGCCCCCCTGGTTATCGCGGCGCTCTTTACTTTCTCGCCGGCCGCTGTAAATGCCCGGGCGAGCTTCTGTGTGCGCAGTGCGTCCAATGATTTATTGCGCCTTCGATACCGCCGTTTTACTTTTATACTGCCCCCTCATTTTTTCCTTTCCGCCGAGTGCAATGTAATCGGCCGCTGCTCTACAATTAACTCACCGTCAAATCTGCCCGCTGCAGCGCATGCGCTCGTGATATAACGCCGGCAATAAATTCACGAAACACGAGTACCGCAATTATAAAATTCTGTAAAAAAATGACCTTTTGTTTTGCCTTACAAATGCCTCTTGACTTTCAATTATTTTCGACAGCTACTTATCGGGATTGTTATAAATTCACTCTATCTAATTATCGTTATTTTCAAAACAACAATAAATTAGTCTTGTGTATCTTGATTAGAAAGCTGCTTTATTTATTGTAGCTGTTATATACTGGTTTGAAGATTGCAAATATGGTAGCCGTTATTTATTTTTCTTTGCTTTTTTATGGTGTATAATCCTGTTTCTACGGAACATGTGCATTTTTTTGCAATTTTATTGACATAATTATACGTTATGTTATTTCGCTCCGTGTATTTGCACCGACTATTATACAAGATTCCCGTATCAATAAATTTAAAATGAAACCCATGTTTTATGTCACGAAATTATGAAAAAGACATTGATTGGATTCAAGAACTTCTGTCTTATAAGCTACAAATAAAAGTATGTCCCGCAAAAATTACGGGAAGTGAATTATTACGCTATAAATCACATTTTTTGGCGTTGTTTGTACATATTTCGTTTCCGATAAACGAGTGAATAATTAACTCTATCCAGGTGTAACTTTCACTTCTTTAGCTTAACGCAGCTAAATTTGCCGTGCGAGTAATTCGCTCGTTCCCATAAAATAAAATTCCCAAGAACGACATAAAAAGTGTCCGTCCCTCGTGTCATTTCGACATTTAACTTTTCCCCCGTGTCATTACACTTTAATCTCGACCAAATCAGCCTCAGCTGTCTCTCATTATTTTTGTAGCAAGACGCAAACTAGCCTGCGTTATTTATCACTCCTATGCGCTGCACTAAAATCCAGCGTAATTTCTCAAGAGCGACTATCTCGAGCGAAATAAGCCAGCAGCGCACTTCACTCTCGCCTAGGTGTCGAGGTGGCGGGCTTCTCCCCCGACTGCCGCATTACCTCGCGCATGTGTGTATAATGCAGCGGAACGTAGGTAATATGCGACGTGCTCGCTCCCCGTCAAGCGCGACTATGATGAATTAGGTGCGAGGCTTGACTTTCGCCTCGGAAAGGCCGCAACCGATTCCATCGCGCGGAAACGTCTCGCGTGATTCGCCGGGGAGTTGCGCACGTCGGCTTGCTTACTTTCACACACGTTGGAGCCGCCGACTTCTGCGCGACGTTACGTGCGGCTATCTTTATCGGCCTGTACGCGCGGATGTATTTAATGCTCAATGAAAGAGACCTGGCGTAAACCTGATACGTCCGCTCGACATATGTTTGTGGGAAATGACAAACTTCATTTTTTAAGTATTTAGTGAGAATTTTATTACTACATATTTTTATATAGTTAATTGTACATTAATTTTAAGCAGAAATCTTTTTGAAAATTTTAATTAACTAAATTACGTGGCTAACCTTTGTGACCGAACACTGTCTGTAATAAGTTGAATCGGACATTGAGATCACAGTGTGAGTGCCTTTTTCTTCGATGACATAATTAAGTTAAAAACTTAATTTTCTTTTAAAAAAATGTAACTGTAACAATGGAAAGATCAACAAACAACCGTACTACTGTCTACAAGAAGAAGAAGCAATCCGTTTCGTAAAGTTAAAAAGAGCTCAGCGTATAACTTTCTCTCGGTAAGTATACAGTAGTCCCTTATCCTCCCGCTTCACGTCCACTTTGAGCGTTAAAAGCTTATATGCACAGTAGTGGCCGGGATCCCCCGGGCTATGAGTTATGGTCCCCGATCCTTACGCGTCTGTCTAAAACGCGAGGCATTAATTGGGCCTATCTGCTCGAAGGGTACACGTGTCCGATTACAAAGACGAAGGAGGCCACTAGACACTCGCGCCCAAGGTAATAATATATAAGTATAAGGAAGATCGAAGATTTCTCGTCGCCGTCGCCGTCGTCGTCGGCGGCGCTCCATTCATTAATCAGCGATTAAGCGACGCGACGCCGAGGAGAGCCGGGCCTTTATGAATTATTATGATAGCACATCTCATGACATCGCCATCAGTCACCGAGTTCCCTCGCATCTCGCCCATATATCTCCGGGACACCTTCCTCTCTCTCTCTCCCTCTCCCTCTTTCTCTCTGTTCTACCCCTTCTTTCCCCTCGCTCGCTCTCCTTTCTTATACGGGCGCAACGCTGCAGCGGACGACGTGTCTACATTTATCACCGTCATCTTTTCAGCGCGCTTGATTTATTCGCCGAGCATTATCATCTGGCACTTTGACATTTTGCTCGAGTGGATAAGAGGGAACGGAGTGAGCCCGTATATATACGCCGGCACCGAGTTGGCCCATATACCGCCGAGGCTCCTTTTCAGCGTTACATATTTGTGTAATGCGCTACCGATAAGCCGAGCAGCGTCTGGCAAAAGTCGATGCGCGAAGATTGCAGTCAATTCATTATGTAAAATGAGTTACGAGGTCGGACTGTCGCTCGCTTGTAATACCTAAATGATCTTTTCTTCGGTTTGTGTATCAAATTTGCTTTCAGTTTTAGTTAGAAATTTTCAAATATTTGAAATATTTAAAATAAACTGAATAAAACAACTGAATTTACATTTAAAGTGTTTTATCAATATATTTGGATTAAAATTAGCGCTAATTTGGCATCCGACTTGTTATTGTTATGTATTCTGTGTGTGGTGACGATAAAGAAAAATTTCGAATTATTAACAAAAAAAAAAGAAGAAAAATGGAGCTATAACTTTCACACTAAATCTATGCAAAAACCACAGTCATCCATTCATTCGGCATTAATTGTATCAATAAAAATCTTCTAGCCGAACATTTTTATTGAGAAAAATGTAAATCTGACTTTCATCTCTAAAAAAATGGTATTTTTCATCGTTAACGATCCAAAGAATTAGTCATCGTAAAATATTCTAAACACAGGATTGCGGCGGCTCCACGACGAGAATAGCGCCGGAACCCTGGCCTAATCTCCGATAAACAGACAGAAAGAAAAATGCCATCGATTAATATTACGCGCGAATGCGATATATCCAGCGGCTCCCGAAAATAGCCAAATAGAAATTCCCCTATAAATAAGCCCTCGGGTCTCTCCCCATCGTTGGATTTGTCTCTCGTAATTCGTTCGATCGTCAAGGTGCATATGCTCGCGCAACCTCCGCTCCTGCGAAAAAGTATAAATCTCGACTCTAATCCCTCGGGGACAATCGCGATCGCGACTACTTTCGCGCGCAGTTCTATACTCGCTCGAAAGGAAAAAAAAGAAGGCGAGACTGAGCGGAAACGCGAAGAGGAGTCCGGCGCGGAGGGGCGAAGCTTAATCTCCCCGTTTCGACGTACCGAATTGAATTTATGTAGCATTCATTCACGATGCCTCGGCAGACTTCCGCAGAGCAATATCCCCGATAAATCTGTCGACATTAATAATCATAAATGTGAGTTACGGCCCGGGCCAATGGGCCAATAAAAGCGTTCGTGGAAGTTAATGGTGACCTCCGCGCCCGCCGGATTAATGCTAATCAAGAATAAATTATCGTCGTCAAATGCGCGACTCTTGACTCGGTGTGCGAGAGCCATTGAGCGCTGCCGTTCACGGCGCACCCTTGTTCTAGCTTATACGAAGAAACTCATCGGTGATTTTCTCCGCGGCGACAGTGGTCAGTTGCCAAATTGATCGGGCCTTTTTTTCTACCATGTGAATATGTAGACGTTTTATACTCTGCTTAATTGAATTTTATCGAGTTTTTATTTTACTAAATGGAAACTGTTTTGGTTTTAATTAAAGTAATGGTTCTTAATGTACTTGGTAAACGATATTGCAAGAAAAAGTTGGCTATATCATTTTACAAATTTGTTTGCCTTGGATTTTATCGTACTCGTTAATGCAATCAACATACTTAAATCAAATCGTGTTATTTAAAGCAATTGAAAGAATACTATCTGAAGTGTGGCTTTGTAATAAATAGAATAAAATTTATTATGTACCTTTTTCTCTGTAAGAGTAATTGAACATACCGCCGTATCAATAATTGGCGTCCATTTACTTTTTAAAAATTGATGTTTGAACTCTAACTAATGTTCGGGACAAAATACAATGTGTTGCCGTATTCCACTTAATTTCGCTCATCAACCTTTTTTGGCCGAAAGTAATTTTTTATAAGAACATTTCACTTTAACAAAACTCAGTGTTCCCCTCTAAATAAAGAATAATACATTCGAGTAAAGTAATTTTAATCAAATTACTGTTTGCTATCGAACTACCACCTGAAGGAATTAAATCTGTCTCGCGCATTATTATCGACAAGAGCTTTGGCGATACCAACCATTAGCACAATCAGCCGGCGATGTAAATTTGATAATCCGACAGATATCCAATTAGCGAATCGAAATTCGAGGAAAACCCACTCGCCGGGGGGAAAAAGGCGATGCTTATAAATCAAGATCCAAGAATATCATTCAATTAACTCGTCATTAAATCGTCTCGAGGACTTTCTCTCGAAAACGTCGAGCAGTTTTTTCCCAGCAGCGCAGGCACACGACTTCGGCGAAAATCGAAAGTCCATAAATTAAAGTTTATATATCCGTATCCCCGTGAGCAGCGAGCTTATACCCCCTCCCCCCTCTCGTGGAAGATGAAGCGGTCCTGGGGACACGCAGCGGCGCATCCCCGTCCGTACATAAACGTCGCTTTTCCAGCGCGCCCTGGAGAGGGCATGCGCGTTAACGCACACGACTCCCGGATTAAATCGTCAATCTCTCTTTCTCCGGGGCTCGGCGCGCCGCTGGAAATGGAGAAACTCTCCGGGAGGGAAAGATATATATCTCGAGATCAAGTTAAAGCCACTCACGTGGCGAGGCGCGAAGCTTATGAGCGGAGAGATACAGGCGCGCGCGCGCGAGCGCACATGGCGCCCGTTTATTTATTCGAAGCCGCTAGATGACGTATGGCTCGCCGCTGGACGACGACGCCCGGCGCGCCCGAAATTTATAGCCCCCGGAGCCGAGCCCGCCCATAGCCGGCCGGCGAGCTCCCGCCAGCTTTTTGTGCCCGCGCGAGAGAGACGGAGCGCGCTTTTTTATTCGCCTCCTCCGAGGCCTCTCCTTTTTCCCCGACGTGTAAATATACCTTAGGACCACGACGACGACGTGGGCTGATTCTTCTTCTTTGGACCGCTTCGCTGCTTTTTTTTCCGCGCTCTCGGCTCTTTTGTAAACGCTCGCGGGCTTTGACGCGCACTCGGTGAACATCTGCGACGTGCTTCTGGGAATTTATCGGCGTGTCGTTGGGAAACAATTGATCTTGATTTAGGTGATTGAATAATTTTGCGCTTTAAGGAGGCCGAGAGGAGCTAGTAGAGCTAACGGCTTGACTGATGCCTCTCGAACCGAGTTAATTGGAATTTACGATTCGAGTGAGTTAGAAAATGATTTTTCTGCATTGTTGGGCCGGCGAGCTTTATCGGGGCGTTTATGTAACGGCTTCGATTAATTTATTCGACTTTCATAAATATCGTAACGCTAGGCTACTGCTGCTACGATCGTTTATCTTTTTTAAACACATTTTTTCGCGATGGGAATGATCGGATAGCGAAGATTATGAGAATTTATCGATTCACGAGGAGCAATAAAATTTGAATAGGCAGGCTTGATTTACAATTGTAGATACTTGCGTTCAAAATGTAAAAATTTTAAAGTTCATTTATTATGCCCAACTTTTTCTTCATTTGCATTTAAATAGATGCTATTTTGCGACTTCTCAAAAGTAGTATTGACAATTTATGCTTGAAAGCTGGCGTTAAATTTGCAATATTTTGACAAATTTTTTATTGTCGATTTATTTCCAGATCTTACGGTCTTTGTTGCTTAGTTCATTTATTATTTTTACGCGATAGGAATTTATAATAATAGTACAAAATAACTGACGAGCGAATCTAATTTTAGCTTGATGAATAGTGAACATTTTTATAAGTCGAAAGTGTAAAAAAAATATGATAACAAATCGTTCGTCAAGACAGGAAAACATTTTCGTTTGATCAAACGTCATTAAATCAAACAATAATTGATCGCACTGTGAAAGCAAAACTAACCTACTAAAAAGAACTATTATACTCCAGAGCAAAATTGATAAATGACCTGCGATGTCGTAGTTAATTTGGGATCGAAAGTAGTTAAAATAGAGTGCCAAAATAAATCAAATCACCGACGTCGAAAAATTTAACAAGCTAAGGTGCTAACCAAATCTTGTCAACAAGATCGTAACAGTCTCGAAATCAGATCGAATTGACATAATTTGAATTAATGTAAAAAAATAAAAAAATGGTGGGTGATTATTTATATTTGACTCTAAATATTTCGTGTTTTTAAGTATGTTATACTTAAATTATACAAAATTTCTGTATACAAACTTTTTCTCCTGAAAGAAAAAGCGCATACTTAAGTTTTGTATACAGTTACAGATTTAAATTAATTTGTTCTTTTCGTTTTATAAGTAGAATAAAAAAATGAGATTGTTATTGCCAAGACACATTTGCATACAACTGTAAAGAGTACGCGTTTCCGATTCGTTTAATAACAGTTGTTGGATTAAATGAATAATGACACAATCGTTATATGCCGTCCCCCAACTTATAAAGACAGATGGATCATTACATTAATGATACCTACCGTTGAGGATTATTAATGAGCCTAGCACGCTGGATGGACTCGTGACGCTGAGGCCACTCCATCGCGCGCGAGTCGTTCGGATGCCTCGCGGGCCGCAAAGTCGAGCGCCATCGAGCGCGCATAAGAGTCGTCGTCGCGGGGGGCGGGCGCGGGGAATGTCATCGCGTAAATCGCGCCCGGGCGTTCCGGGCGCGCTAATAACCGGCCGCGAATTTCCCTGCGAATCGGCGGCGCGCAGACGGAAGAGATCCGGGGAATTCGCGGATGCCATGGAAATGGAGCCGTCCGCATTCTGCGCTGCGGCGAAATCGAGTTCGCGCGGCCGCGGGCATACCGGCGATTTTCGCCAAAGCGTTAAGAAGCTGCGCTATGCGAGCGCGCCGGCCCCGAAGAAGGCCCGCTCTCGCCGCGTTTTCGCGGATGATGCGCGTCATTACGAATGAGGGGGGCGGCTCGCATTCTGCTCGTGCATCGGCGGCTGCCGCGCGAACGAGTGCGCAATGCGGAGCGCTCGGATGCAGCGGGTACTGAAAGCGCCGATGAGTCGCGCTGCGGTCCGCGCAGCGCGGCATTTTTCGCGTGCCGCGGTTTCGATCGATTCGCACGGCGGTTCGTTTACGAATCGTCGGTAAGAGAGGAGTGGAAACTCATTTTTTATGAGTTTGGGTTGTTTAACTGTTGGAAATGTTGCTAATAGACTCGCTACCGATTTTACATTGCGTTCATTCACTTTGATTATTTTTAATGAAATAAAATGTGAATACAATTATAATCATGTTAGATTGTTTACTCAATTTAACAAATTTTACTCGAATTCTTGATATCGAAAATATTAAAATAAATAATCTCATTATTATATTGATAGTATCTACAAAATTGTCCTCGGATTTTAGATCACTTAATTTTATTTGAACATAATTTTTTGTTTGAATTATTCAATTGTCCAGTTGAATTATAGAAATTTAAGTGTATATTTCTATTTTATTATTTTTGAAGCAACATAACATTAATTTTTACGTTCTACAATATTCAGAATCGTGTACAAGGGACGAAAGAAGATAATAGTCAGCCCAAGAACGTCAAGTTATTACTGAAAGGAAACCCGTATGAAATCCATCCTAAAAAATTTTAAATTAGGTGCATTGGAAGTAACGCTTCAGTCGCCACGGCAAAACAATAACAACACGCGATTTTCCGTCTCGTAAATCAGCGGAATACCCCGGCGGAGAAGAAATTTTCGCGCAGTGGCTCGCGTTAAACTGCGTAATAAAGTCGGCGATAAATTACATAATTGCGACTGTTAAAATAAACGCAATATTCCCCGTACGACTCTTTTAGCATTAAAGTCGCGGATATAAGAGGCGAAGGAGAGCCTCTCCCGGGCGAGCGCGCGAAATTTATAGCCCGCGGTGCCTGCGAAACGCCGCTGCTGCGTGGAAAGAGCGCCGTATTACAAAATATGACAAATAAATAACCCCGGCGATATCTTTTTTGCGGAATCTGGGGAGAGGGAGAGGCTACCGAGCGTCGATCCGACGCGATAAAAGACCGAATTTTTGCGGCCTAGCGCGGGGTGAGCCCCGATCGAACTTTACGATACTCGTAAAAGTATACAAGCCGAGCGGCTATCGGCTGATTGCAAATTCGCCGCGATGAAGTGCAGCTCGCCGCGAAGTAAGAAATTTGCTCCGACGTTATTTACGTCGCCTTGAGCTCGACTTGAAAAATGCATTTTCCAAACGAAATAGAATCTGCATAAAACTGCCAGATAAAAGCCCGAGACTGAAAGTGTTTTTAACATACATTTACTAATAAAGCTTGAAATAGATACTTCCAGTTGTCAATTTTTATTATAGACTACGTCTTGGTTTTAAATAATAGATATCAGTAATAAAAATTTATGATCCATATAGTAAAATTGAAGATGTAGAATGTGGAAATTTTAAGTTGCTCGAAAGTGACTTTAAAACTTAAGGAATGATATTTTAAGTTCACTTAATCTTAGAGATATTTTATACGATAACGCATTTATTCGATGGATATTTATTAAAATATTTGATATTACATTTCTTAATTTTTCTAAAAATTTCCAATCTACCACTCGATGAAAACTAATAGTCTCTATGGCCACAAATACCGACTTAAGTTTACTCAAGGTTCATCCTCCGGTCTGCGAGTGCACACCTCAGCGGCATTAAGCCCACATCTCTTGCGCTCACTTAACGACGCGAAGATTTAATCTGCTCGAGTGGCCGTAATACGGCGAAATGCCGATCTCCTGGGCACCCTGGTCTCGGTTAATCGGGAACCCTGCGACGAGATCGGACGGCTCGTGCGATAAGCCCGCTCATCTGGCCCCGACGCCTGCCGGATAAGGAGCGCAGGAAAAATACTAAATGAATTATACGGCGGCGGAAAAGAGCCGGGGAATCCCCCTTTTAACGCTTGCACCGCGAGGCTCGGTCACGTACGCGCGGCTCTCTATTTAATTTTAGATGTGACTAATGAGCTTAGTTTTCCGCGCTCGCTTGTAAAATCGTGTTGATAATAGGATCCCTGGCTTTTTTATTTTAGGGGAGGGACACTTTTTTCTGGTTTCCGAGTGCTGTTAGCCGTCGACGCGTGATCTTGCGTATTAACTCTTTAAATGCGCCAAGATGAGCTTACCGAGGAGAGAGGCTTGGCGTGCTTTTTTTTAAGTACTTAAGTTTTAGTTGAAATGGAGAGATTCGAGATGACCAAAGGATAAAAATAAAATTTTTTATAAATGCTTTTTTCTATCCCTTTAAGATTAATGAATAAAAAGAAAAAAGTTTCTTCAAAAGTCTAATATAATTTAAAATACAAGTGGAACAATTAAAAGTTCTCTAACACAAGACAGTTATCTGCGGAAATAAAAAAAAGAATTCCTCTCAGACTGCAGTGCAGAAAAAAGCAAGATCCTTCCGAAGCTCGGAAGGAATTGCAGTAGAAGCCATTAACACGCTTATCTCGAGTCGATGTAGATAGCGTTTAGATCGGTGTGTGCGCGAAGTAGTCGCGTTTTAGCGTTCGCGAATGGCTTTTTGGACCGGATCCAAGGAGCGCAATGCTCGCGCACCCCCCTCGAGGAAGTCGTCTTTTCAGCTCGAGCTGGATTCTCGCTTGTGCTCCGGCTTAACCGAGCGGAACGTGTGCAACGCATTTATACGGTTTTTCAGCCCATAAACTTAATCGCCGGGCCAAGAGTGACTTTACGTCTTCAGTTGGGACATATTCATCTTGCTCGGATTGCCCGGAGAAGCTCATATGCGCGCTTAAAAATACACAGCCGACGCCTTGGATGAGAAGCGGCCTCCTAGCGAGATTCTGAGGCGATAAGTACATTTCACTTTTTTTACTCGCAGGTCTAGGTTTCGAAAAAGCTGGTGCATTTGAAAAAGTGGTATATAGTCGTTAAATAATCGTGTTTTTAAAACCCGTTTTAAGAACTATTTGACTAATGGAGTTTCAAATTTCTTATAGTCTGGTTCATTTTTAGTAAACGGTTCTGAAAGAAAATATAATTTGTAATGGTTAAAAGTTAAAAAGGAGCTTCTTGGATATTCTTTTTTTTCAACTAATACATTATACATTATATAGAGAAGGGTAAACACTAAAATCGTTATGAATGGACATTATGCAAGATAACAAATAAAATTCGTTATACATGTTAAGAACTCAAGAAGGACCGCTGTTGAATAGGCAATCAACTCTATCGGACCTAAAAGCCGGAAAAATTCATCGCGTCGGTCCCTTTTTCCCATTTCAAACAAACGGAACGAAGCGTATCGATGTACAACCAGTCAAGTGTTTAACATACAAACCATCACCCCGTTAGAAAATTATGTATATTAGCCCCGAGCATCGGGTGTACATCCGGCGTGAATTTGGGAACTCCTCGTCCGCTCCCCCCGGACAAGTACGAGGAAGGCGGGCGACAGTCCGTGAAAAAAAAAGTAGCACGCCGCGGCATCAAAGGGGGAAAGAGGAAGGAGGCGCATTGTTTGTCGCGAGGCGCATTTCTGCCGTCCAGCGACGCTTGTCACCGGAAACATTCATTACGCCTCGCACGGCCCACTAGGAATCGCTAATGCATCCGACAACGCGCGCGCCTCCGTTGGACTTCTTTGCCGGGCGTCACCTTTTTCCCCCCACTGAGCGATTCTTTTATTTGCAGCTCTTTTATCGAGTAAGAAGGCGTGAACTGAAATGCTTGATGATGGATCGATGGAAATTCGTCTAGCGGAAGAGATGGATTGATTTTTTCTTTAATGATAGGTTGCCAATTTTATTTGTTAAAAAAAAAGTTTAAAATTCACGGTGCGACTGAAAGAGCAAGAATCTTGATTCAATTTATTTTAAATGTTTAGAATTTCCTTAATAGTGAGTAAATGTTTAATTTTTAAGTTTTTTAATTTAAAAAGATCGGTAAAAGGTTAGTAAAGTTTATGTTTTCACTTTTTTCGCACTAATAAAATACAGTAGGTTAGAAAAAATTCATTAAAGGATTCGCCGATTATACAATGTTACAGAAAATTTACGCGACTCAACATAGCATTTAAATATATAAGTTTTCTTACAAGCTTATCGCGCCAAATCGGCATAAATTAGAAGATCGGCACGATCTTCGGCCATTTGAGAAAAAAATATGGCCACTCTTTAATTCGAATCACAATTGAAATTCTATATACTCGTGGAGGGGTGCCGATAAAATCGCGGAACCTCGCATAAAAATGCTCGTAGGAACACAGCACAAATCTCCAGAATCTCCAGCTCGACTCTTGTAAAGATCGAATCGAGAATGTAAAGATCGATCTCCGACCGCCGAGCGGCAGACTCCGGGGCAAAAAGGCACACGGACGGAATCCGTCGGATTCCCCGAATGTAATACAAGCCGTCAATCGGGGGGCCCCCGCCTTTCGCGTCTCTCCTCTCCTCTCTTTCCCTTTTTATTCGTTTGCAGCGCCGCAGCGCAGGTAGCGCCGCTTCGTTTCTGCGAATCCGGAATTCGCGTAGGCAAAAAAGGACCGAACGGCCTCGCCTCGCGTTACGCTCGGGCCCCGGCGCGCGCTTTTCGGCCTCCTCGTTAGCGTCGCGCGCGGAATCCACGCGCCGGTATTTCATCGGCGCGGCGATCGGTGCCGCGGTACCGGCGAGGGGATTCCAGCCCCGGGCTCCGCTTGCGCCGGACCGCGCGCATTCATTATTCATACCCGCGCGCGCGGAATTTCATTTGTTGATTGTGAGTTATGTCGTCAGCTTGTACCTTCGCGCTAGCCTACTTTTTAGTCACTCTTCTTAAGGAGCTTCGCGTGTTCTGCTCTTTTTCACAGTTGTCCAGCGTGTTTATGATTGAATGTAGTTGAAAACATTTCTTTCACTTGCTGAAGTGTGCGAAAATACAATAGATTTCGTTTCTTCGTTATTAAATTTAATGTAAAGCGTTAAATAAATACGATGAATTTAAAAATTTGTATTCTAATTTGAGGTACGCAGAAATTTTAAAAGAGAACATTCCTTATACCAAACATTAGATGTTCATACACTCTTAAAATTTTTAACGCAGCGCCTTTAATCATTATTTACTCAAGAAGTGCAATTATACAGGCTACAAAAACTCAATTATTACATCAATCAAATTATAAGATACGCAAATAATAATTCTTCTACGATGATAGATGTAAAATTGTGTATTAATTTCTCAGAACCGTTTAAATAAATAGACTCAAGGTACATATTCTAAAGATAATAATTTTAAATGGAATTTACTCTTGAAGGAAAAATACAGTAATTAACAAGAGAACGAGTAACTACGTTTATTGTTCACTATAACTGTTTGAAAATAATGCAAGCGTTAAAAAAAGGCCATAAATTTGAAAAAAGAAGCAATAAAAATAGTTATACCCACGATAAGGAAAGTACATTCAATTATCTCTCAGTTAAATAAGGAATTCGGAAAATTCAACGGCAACGAATACATAAATCAAGCGCACTTATACTTTCTTCCCGAGAAAATCCCGCGCGCGCACGTCAAAATCGCTTTTTCACGCGGCGAGATCGAATCGCGGCATTCCAATGGCACCTTAAATTACCCGTCGTCGGAGGTGGTGAAAAAAAAGGCGCGGCGTCGCTTTATTACTCATCAATCTCCCGTTGAACGCGCGGAATTTCGCTTGCGCGCGAGCCTCGTAAATAAACATCGCCGGGAAAGCCGGCCGCCGGGGCGTATACGTCAAAGTCGCGCGGCAATCTTGAGTGATCAATTTGAGCGGAAAAGCGCGCGACCCTCTTTAAAACGCGTGGCCGAGCCGGCGCTCGAGGAGGCGGAGTGTCTTGTAATTGCGACAGAAGGCCTGTACCTCAGCGTGTTTTATCGGCTTGGCCGCGTGCACACGCCGTCAAGGCGCATCGCGATAATTCACCGATCGCCAGGGCACCGCGGCCGCGGGGTAATCGAAACTATCGATTTACCGGAGATTTAATTGCAGGGAGATGGCAGGCTATTGACGCGAGTATTATTTTCATTGGGACTTTCGCGTCGACGCTGCTGCAATCTACACGAGGTCAGGGCGATTCACGAGTGATCTCCGTTTTTGTAGAAAGGTAAAGCTTGGAAGATCTGGGTTGTTTGCTTATCGACTTTTTTACTTGGATTATTTATAATTTTTCCTTATTTTAGTAACAATGAAAAAAGATTGCACATTTGTTCTTTCCTGAAATATTGTGAACATTTGTAAAATATAGTGCATTATTTGCAATTGAGCTGAACAGTATGTAATCCAGTATTATCATGATACAAAGATGAAAGTGGAAGATCAATATAATGTTATAACTTTATGAGTAAAAGAGGCTATTTCGAAGATGATGTCATGAAAAAACGTAATAAAGCCGAATCGCCGTTGATTTATAAGACAAATAAATAAATTAGGATGTGCATAAGATTGAACGATAAAGTAAAAGTTAGGGAATTGATGAAAGAGCGAGGAGGGAGAGGGGACCAAGGAAGCCAGCGGGGGTATGTAGCTGGATATAAAAGGAGAGAGAAGAAGTATGAGGGAATCGCTCGTTTGGCGCGCGGCTACAAAATCGTCGGCAAAGTTCACTTTATGAAGCTAGAATAGATTAATGTTCTCGTTCGTTCGGTAATGTCCTCGATAAATTATCTTAATAGCTCGCCCGGCTATAAATATGTTTTCTCTCGGTCTCCTCGCCTCCCGTATCCGCGAGAGAGCCCTGCACGCTCTTCCCCGACTGTCTCTTCCTCGTCGACTTTTATCGCGCCCCCCCCCCTCTCTTCACCCCAAAAATTGGAAATGGAAACCCGAACCAATCTTGCGACAACGACCATAATCTTTTCGCAAATTTATCTGTCCGCGGCGCGTTTCGACACTTCGCCTCGGCTCGCCGTGTTTTATTGCGATTCTCGGTCCTCTTAACTTTCAGGATTAAGCGCTGCTTCAACGCTGTTCTTGCTATATTCCTTTTATAAATATGTTTTCACGAGGTTTCCGGCCATAAAGAGAATTTAATGCGTTATTATAAAAATGGTACACGCACTTTCGAGCTTACGTTATTTAACAGTACAGTTATCGCCTCTCTAATTGATGTAAGAAGTACGACGTGGAACCATCTTCCTCTTTTCTTATACTGAAATAAATCACTTACAATATAAGTTTATCACTAAATTAATATTATGAATTCATTGAAACTGTGCAGATATTGTAAATTAAAAAAGATTTCCTTCGAAAACATCATATTTATTTTTTGCGGAGAACGTCATGCTCTGCAAGACAAATACAAAGTAAATTTCAGATTGCACATATAAACCAATTATACGTGTGGTAAAATTTAACGTATACATTTCTAAATTTTTAGCTCGAAACGATATCTTACAATCTTTAACTGAAACAAATCTTCGACTGCAGTTTAAATTGTAGCTGCAAGAAACGATGTCATCTTGGCGAATGCAAAATCGAAAGCGACCAATTGAAGCAAGAGAAAGAGAGAGGAGGAGAGAGAGGAAGTCTTTAGCCGAGAAAGAGGGAGAGAGTAAGTGCGGCACCAAGGGGAATTAGGTTGGCAATGCGTCACGGCTCGGCGGTAGCGGCGGTCCGGCGACATTTGCGGCACTTAGCGCCGACTAAAGTTGTTTGATGGTGCCGCTATCACACCCCGCGCAACAACGCCTCGAGGAGGCGACGTCGCCGACGACGGCGCGGCGCGCTGCAGCGGCCGTGAGTTATTCACTTAATGCGACCATTACGCGCTCCTCGATGGCGCTTCATCCTGATTTACTTGACAGGCATTTATTGCCACTATCTCTTCGCCTCCTCCCACCCCCCGCCCTTGCGATATTAAACCCTCCGCGAAGTTTACTGCACGCCCGAGCGCGAGACGGAATAGAGGCGACGTCGGCGGCCCGCCCGCCGGGGATTGGATGCGCCTTTGCTCCGATTAAAAAGAATTTACGTTAATGCGCCGGAGTGCGACGGTGAAGATTTAGCGCGACGAGGGGAATTGATGCTCTTTAAATTTCAGTTAATTAAAGCGTTTGCAGCATTACGCCAGAGGGATTTTTTAACTTCGTTTTGATTTCAATTCCTCCGCCTCGAATTAGACCGCTAACTCGATTTTATCTTTCAAATTCTCGTATCCTTTTAATATTTACAGATTGTATTAATGTGCTTTCAAACTTAGAAGTGAGTTCCAGCGAAATATTGAGAAAAAATGAAAAAACAAACTAAGACAGTAAAATTAAGTTAGTATTTCGTCACGACTTCCATAATTTTTTCTTGTTTGCAGAGAGCATTAGAAGGCTTCGAGAGGCACGACGAGACGGGCGAAGCATCTCCCGTCAGCTGTCGACACTCGCCTTTCGCTCGTTCGCGAAGCGGTTGCTAAGAGGCGCGGCTCTCTTTCCGCTTTGTACACATAAGCGGAGATGGACTGACGTGATGGACGGACGAAAGCGACGTCGAGTCGAGTCGGCTCACTCGGAGCCTGTCTTAAGCGCAGCAGTGATCAATTAAAGCAAACGATGCTCAGGCACGGCGCTGCACCGTCTCTCGTGCTGCTTTATGCTTCTCCACTCCCGATATACAGGATGTGGATTTTTTTACTGCCTGGCTTAGATTGCAGCAGACTGTGTAATCTTGGACACTGGGACGGAAGACTCTTTTAAAATGATTGTTTTTAGAGATAATTATATCTGTGAAATGATAAAAGAAGAGAATGACGAGAGAATTTCGAAAAGTAAACACTTGATAATATATGATTCAAAAATTATCTTATCATCACGAGAGAAATGTTTATTTAATACTTTTAAGTTTGCGTAACAATGTAAATATAGATAAAAAATTAGTGTGGCAGTTTAATTATGCTGTTTTTTACACTTGGACCATCTGAGTGTAACAGAAGTTTAAAATAAGATCCAACACCATAAAGTTTTGAACGATATTCCGATTTGAAAAGTAAATAAAAAATTATTTTGCTTTGCTGCAACTCAAACTGAGTAACGAGTATTTCTGTTTTTTAAAATAAAATTTCAGCGTGCCATTTATCTTATCTTGTTAAAAAGAGAAAAATAACCCACACCCTCGCTTAAAATAAATTAATAAAGATATTAAACTGTCCCCATTCCCCCGTAGCCTTTATGAATCACTTTCAGCCGAAACCTCATAATTAGAAAAGACGAATACGCAATTAACGAGGCAGCGGGGAAGAAGGCGAGTTCGGCGGGACCCGCAAAAAAATGCGAAAACGCATCTGTCTCGAGGGCCGGCGGCAAAAAGGGAGAGGGGGAGCAGCGGCCGACAAAGCGCATCGATAAGTCAACGGGCTCGCGCTCCGATTCGCATCCGCGCGCGCAAAGAAGCGCCGGCGGAATTCACGCGCGCGAGGCGAAAAGAACGATCGCTCCCGATTCGATTCGCATGAGCGCAGGAATGCCGCGAATGCCGCAAGGACCGGCTGGCATTTCTTCTAATTTATTAACTCTCGCGCTGCCGGGACGTGGACTTTTTGACGGTCGAGACACGTGTGGGCACGCGACTTTTTTCTCCACGAGGATTTTTCGCCATTCTTCACTTTCTCGATTTGGCTTGGACTGCGAACTGCAGTTTTGTGCTAATTAAGTTTTGATAACGCGATGGAAACTTTGCATCTAATGATCCAATTCCCGATATCTCGATCTCTTTTTCTAAAAATATAGTATTCAACATTAAATACCTATTAATGTTATACGTGCGTGAATAATTAAAAATCAATTGTCAAATGACTTATCTAATAGTAGTTCCATATTATGAGAGGGGATTCGAGTTATATATAAAGCACCATCTATCTTGGCGCAACGTATTTAGAATTATTGTTTTGTCCAGTCAGTACACTAACAAAACTGCAAGTTTAAAGAGAAAAATGAAATTCACTGTTTCATCGAGTAAGTAAACTTTCAATTCTTACTTTTAATATATACATAAATATTTTGAACTTGCTCTGGAATATTTTCATTTTAGTCTTTCTTGCGTGCTTCATTTTGAGCATAGATGCTAAATATGCGAAACCAGCTCCATGTCCTTGTGCAGGAACTCTGGAGGTACCGTTCCCCGTATGTGGCGATGATGGTTTGAGTTACATGGGTGCCCAGGAAATCAGATGCACTAATGAGTGTTTTGGACTCAGTAAGTGAGCATATTTATTATTTAATACAAAATTACCAAATACTCTCAAACATTTTTATTTTTCAGATATTAAACTCGCGCACAGAGGCCCTTGCGCAGGTGATCCATATAAATTATATTCATAATGGTGCTTTTTAATCCTTAAATTTGAAACAGCAAAGGAAAACCGTCAAGTTCACTGATTTTAATAGTGAATTTTTCAGGCCATGATTTAATTAATGAGAATAAAATTTAACTTGATTTGTTTTCAGTTTTTGTTTTTATACATTTGAATGGAGATTAAGTACGTGTTCTAAATCAAACAATAAAAAAGATGTAATAAAAATATTAAAAATTTCAATTTATTAACCTTTAAGTTTTTTTTGTTTGATCCTTGAAAGTTTTCAGTTAAGTTATCAGGTAGTCTTGATTATAACCTTTCCTTAATCGTATTAGCTATCCAAGTAAATATTTATAAATTGATGCATAATTTTCTTGCAAAACATATATAAAAAAAACAGTTTTAATTAAAAAAAATACAAATCTGTTAATCTGAAAAACGTTTGCCATCGTTAAGAATCCTATTTTTTAAAAAAATAAATTTTTAAGAAGTTTATACTAAATGTATCATCAATACTCTCTTGTTCTCGCTTGTTCAAAAATGAAACAGCCGAAGATTATAGCGTGTCAATCATAAGTCCATATTTATCCCTTAAGACGGCTGTCGAACTACATTTCTCTCAACAGCCTCCCGCCCGGAATAATACCCTCGTGGAGAAAATTACCGCCGCCCGTTCCCTTCCGAATAGAAAGAAAATTACGCCTGACAATCACGGGATCGCGTATTATTTCAACCTCGTCGTATATATGCAAACACGCGGCAGCGGCTCTCTCGAGACGCCGTCGTCCGCGCGTCCTTCCCGGCGAAAAAGGAAGAAAGCGAGACTCCGCGCCGTTCTCGGCTCATTCCGAATGAAAATTTCGAGCTCCCCCTTTGGCTGGCGCGCGCGCGCGGCCGTCACTTAATGTTAACAGTCGAAATGAGGCTCACTTAAAGTGCCGGTGTAAAAGGGCATTTTGCGAGCGCGGTTCAGCATAACACGGAGTGGGAGGAGAGCTGCGGGGGACGACGTGTCGAAAGAGATGAGGGAGAGAGGGCCGAGGGGAGGGGGGCTGCATCGGTCTTCGGATCGCGCGCCGCCGATGGCGTGACGGCTGCCTACTCGCAGTCGGGGCCACATTGATCAAAGCGGCAATTACTGTCATCGTAATATTACTCGGGGCGTTACTCACGCGGTACGGGGCCCTGCTCCTTCACTCGCATACCCCCTCCCCCTCTCCCTTCCCGCGCTCTTTATGCGCTTTCTGTCTGCCCCCCTGTCTTTATGTCCTCCTTCCCCCGACAATCGCCAGTCCTTTATTCCTCCTCCTTTTTTCTTCTTCTTCGTATATACGCGTGTTATTTTATTTTCGTGATTATCCGGACTTTTTTACGACCTTATGGCTGCTCTTTTATGGTTTCTTTTTCCATAGCTCTTTTTTATCGGTTAATTTAGGAGATAAAGCCCGCGTGTCTTCGAGTCAATCGAGGGGAAAAATCTTAAATGACTTTGGTTGTAAATAAGTGATTGACAGTTATGTCTACATAGAGCCGCTGTAATTTTTTATTCCTCTCGAGGATGACCGACGGGATTATCGCATCGACGCTATCGAACAAATTTAAAAATACACTTTGCGCGCTTTATTTTTCTTTTTATCTCTGTTTCAATTACTCGAACGGTCGATGCAAATTTCAATTAAAAGCACTTCTGATGCCACTCCGCAAACAAGGTACTCCAATAACCATTAATATTATTTACCGCTTTAGTTTTTATCATGTGCCGCGTTTTTATTACCGGTTATTAAAGAATTACTTTTTACGATTGCAGCTTGAAAAGGAGTGACTTCAGAAAAGTCGTTCAATTTTTTTTTGCTCATCGTCGACCCCACTCGTAGCGAGAGTGCACTATTTATGCCGGGAGACGAGACGCGCCTCGAGGCATTCAAATGTAAATAAATAGTGCATCTATAAAATAGAGAGAATAAATTTTATGATGGCTTTTATAACGTGGTTTTATAGCTCGCGGAGAGATGTTAACGACAAAGACCTTGTACCGGACAATTTATTATTTCTACGTATTTTTCATTTGCGGAAAGGCCTTGGATGAAATACCCGTCTCGGCGGAGCTCGCGCAGTTTTTGCGAATTAACTCTTGGCAATTTAATGTCTCCTTTTGACTTTATTATATAGCCTCTCCACACGGAAACACATGTACGGCCGCAAATGCGTCCGAAAATAAATTCGAAATTCCTTAAAACTTCTTGGCGTACGTAGCGACGAATAGGAAAGCAGTAAATTTCAGTGATGAAATCACACGACCTTGCGTAAATTTCTCCTCGCTTCTTTTACGATCCACTCGAATCACGCTCGAGTAATCGTCGCAATTAATTCCGCCGGGATCGCGCCGCAAAGGGCCAATTAGCGGGTCCGCAACCCCGCGCGATAAAATTCAATCTCACCCCTCCGGCGGATGAAGAACTCCGGCCGGCCAGGGGGTTGAGTGGCTCGCGACGCGAGGGAGCCGGCGCGCGCTGCCGGCGATAAATTAGGAATTCGCGGCCGCGCGAACGAGCGTGAAAGCTGCGCCTAATGACGCGCTGCCCTCGCGCGACTCGCCGCCCGGCAGTCAAACACGCAAAAACAGCCGGCTGATTTATGGAGGCGCGGCCGCGTGAGAGACGCGCTCCCGCGGGGCGGCTGCACGATGACCGGCTCCGTGAAACCGGAGCGTCGAGCGAGGCGTCGAGGGCCGCCTGCGAAAAGCCAACGGCATGTGTGTGCGCGCGCGGCAGGTATGCGTCTTCAAGGTCCCCGACGTTTCGTTCCACTTTTCAAGCCGCCTTCCCCAAAGTCAAACTCGCAACTCGAGCGGATGACGCGCTCTTTTCTAGTTAGTAGAAAAAAAAGGACCCGACAATGCCCTTGCTTGCTTCCTTCCCTTTTGACGGCGAGTCTCTCTTTTCTTCACGGGGCTTGATGTATACGCTGCTCTTTTTTTTCTCGTAACTTAGCGTGAAAGTCACGGAGGTCTGGGATTCTGGGATACCTTATTTATGGGTTATTGGAAGTACAAATTTTCGAGTAGTCGCACTGTGTACTATGTCGGGGTCGTTCATTCAGATCTTTCGGCACAATGATCAGGATTTTCACTGTCGAACCTTACGTCGCTCGGCTAAGTGAGTTTGTTACCTTGAATAATGGGGGAGGCTTTATGCTTCGATTTTTACGCCCGTTTATTCAGTGATGTGTTGTCGGTTACTGAAAGATTCGACCGTTTTTCAAATACACTGACGCGTCGGACATAACAATGTCAACACTGGTACAAATTTAGAATGGTGGATATAACTACTTTTTTAGCAATTACTCTTAAACTCGAATAACGTTTTTCTAGAACGGCAAATGTCACATTTGCATTAAAACTAGCTCAAAGTGGTCCTTAAAAAAAGTGACGAGAGCACTGTTTTACATAAAAGAGAAAACTGTTTTGTCGCGCACCTCGTGACGAATAATCCTATGGAGAATAACATGCGACCATTAACAAAACCCTGGTGTCTGTTTCGTAGTGACAAGAAAAAATGTTAAAAAACTTTCAACCTAATATGTTGCACCCTGTCATGTACACATTGAGACTACCGAAATATATAGAGTGAAAATGATGAATGAGCGTGACTTTCACGTGGCTGAATTTACGACTTTTTTCTCTCTTATTGTATTTTAAGTGTACGTCAATTTCATAAAGGATGATTCACCGAGCTAAAAAATTTTTTTGTTAAAATCCAAACACAATGATTTATAGATACTTATCGCGCAGATACGAGTCCCGAAAAAAATTCGAGCTTTGTAAAGCCCACCGAGTAAAAAAAAAGATCGTAATACTCTGAACAAAAAAAAAGCAGCAGCGCCCTTGAAACAACCGCATGAATTAATAGAAACCACCGGGCAGTACAACAGATCTAACGCCCTGTACGACTGCGAACAATCGTTTTATCGCACAATAACATCCCGAAAGCGCCGGGCGCATTAGATTTTCTTTCACGAAGATCCTGGCAGCGAGAAGATGCCTATCTAGCCTCGCGCCCCGTAGGTAACACATCGCGTGGCCCAGCGACGGAATTTATCAGCGTCGACTCATCAAAGGTCGACCGGGGGGAGAGAAATCCCATCCGTCCGTATCCGCGCGCGAGATCGGCGGCAGCTGGGCCGCGCAATCCTTCTTCCTCCCGCAGAGGAGGACGCGCGCGACCAGCATCAGCCACGGTGGTCGAGGGAGAAAGGAAAGGTGGAGACGCGCGTCGACTTTGTTCCGCTCGTCGGGATTCCGCCTCGCTGCATGCAGCTACCCCCCGGCATCCGGTTTTCCCAGACGCGCTCATTATCGAGGCGTCCGGGCGGCGAAGGTCGGCCCCGCCGTGTGCGACGAAAACCTCGGAGGCCCGGGGGTCGCAGGCGCGCGTCGCGCGCGCACACGCTGAGAGAGTTTAAACGTCTCTCCCGCAAGGCTCGCCGCTCCACTCGCACTACACTTGTCCGGGCATAAATCATCGGGGCGCGCGCTGCTGGTGCAGGAAACCAACTGACTCACTGAGAGACGCGACGCTCCATTGAGCTGGCGCGCGTCTAGGTCGAAAGTCACTCTGTCACTGGGAGACTATTCAATTATTGTCGAATGCATTCCGAAGGTGAACAAATTTTCGAAAAAATTCTTGTTAGATAAAGAAGGTGCGCTCTTTTGTACACGAGGTATACTGTGCCTCTTTGCACGAGGATAATTGTGTATATGTTCTAATACAGGTTTCTTTTATTTAATAAAATCGTATCTTTAATAACTAAACAATGCAATTATTCAGGTAGATGCTCCACACTTTTTAAAGAAAATTTAGGGCAACAATAGTAGTATGTTGTCTCCGACTTGCAGGCGATTGATAATGTGCAAATTAGTTGCAAATAAATTTTGCATTTATAGGAAGCAAGTAGTTTCTTTAAATAAAATAAAGTAAAATGAAATTCTAAAAGGTACATTTTACTTTGTTTCTGTTGCAAGCTTAACTGGCCGACACTATTAACTATTTCTGAAAATCGTTAAGTGAAATCCTGAAGCAAAGCAGACAATACCGGTGAATTTGTCAGATGACAGCGAACTTTCCTCGGAACTGTATTAGCAGAATAACGTTGCAGTTTCTTAGTCACCCCGAGCTCTCCGCAAAGCTGTCTACAGGACATCCTCGAAGGGGTCCCGCTTTTCTCCCCGAGCTCACGCAGTTTCTCTCGGCCTTTAACGGCCAGAGTCCAACGGAGTTTGCGCTCTCGAGGTCTCGCGGACCTCCCACGTAAAACATCCGGAGAAAACAGCCCGAGAGCACTAGGTTAGAGTGCGCCCTCGGCAGGTAGGTCGCTGGGGCTATGGGTTATAGGCATAGGGCTCGTTCCCCGACCACCGGGCGCTCGCATTATCTGTCTCGCAGCGTGCGCGAGGAATTCTGGAAAGGCGAGCGGCGCGCCGTTAAATTGCGCTTCCCGCAGCAACAGTGGAAAACTTTATGGCACCTCATCTGCGCCGATTGATCTTTGCGGACGGCCGAGATATATGGCCCGGGCCCGCTGTCCCTTTTTCTCCCCGACCCCGGCTCTCGCCTTGCTTTTTTCTTCACGTCCGAGACCGGTACGGATAGAGACCGGGAAGTCCGAGACAATGAACGGCGGGTAGGCTTTTCTACAAACAAGCTTTTTTCCTCCGGATAAGATTTACTGCCCGATACGCGAGCCGTGTGTATATAGCTTGTGGCGTCGGGGCTTTCCCGTCGGGGTGGGCGTTTTACGATGTTGCAGATTAGCGACTACCGTATTATTGAGACGTGATGCGCGCTGGCTCCGGCGAGAAATTTAAACTGGCAACCGGGATGCTTTTTAGTGGCAGGGATATGCTAACGACACTCGACCGTTGGGCCTTCCCAGATGGAGATGTACATACAAATGTTTCGTTTTACGCCGCGATATCGGGCTTGTTTTTTTAAAAAGCATCTGCCTTTTTACCCTTTGTACAGTTATAGTTTATTTATATTTCAACTGCGTTTCAATTTAAATGCAACTATTAGCATTTTTTTCTAGTGTAAATAACACTGGTTTATTTTGTTTCTAAAATGAGATTGTGAATCATGGTAAGGAAGGAGTAAACAAAATGTTACGCTTCTGTATTAATAAGATAAAAAAAATGTTGTTCATTACGTGCACAATAATATTACAGAAAGATTATCCCTTGTAAATCAATTACTAAATGTAGCTTTAATGCTGTATTTTATTCCTTGATACGGAGGGATAGTACCACTATATTGCTAACTTAACTGCCGCAAGAAATGTGGGGAAACGCTTCCATTAAATGGAGCTTAACAGGCTAGAGGAATACTTCCAATTATATTATCTCTAATAATTAATCTTTCTAATTCTTTATGAGAGAGCGTAACTTTATAGGTAGAAATAAACATAAAGAACTTCTTTATTTGATCATTAAATTTTATTAAGTGTACTATATTTAAATGAAAGATAAACTTATATGAATTATATTGTGAAAGATAGGGCCTGCACTAGTTATTATTTCTTCTCATTAATTTACTTTATTTTCACAAGTCTCGGAAAAAAGAAAGGAATTGTACAAATAATTCATTGTTAAATATATCAGAAATTTTTGATTATTATTTTATGCATCGCGATTGTATTTCATAAAAATTGAATTAACATAATATTTTTTCGTTAATGGTACATTTACACTTCGCTAAACCTTAAATTTTTTCACATCAATTTCAATTCAAGACAATTTTTCATTTGGGCGACGTTTAATTAAATAAAAAAGTCACGTCCCCAGGGGCAAAGGCAGAACGGCCCTCAATGGATAGTGAAGAGCACTTTATTTGACGCTTAGGCTCGAAACCGCGTCAGAGACAAATTGACCTTTCGAAAATTTGGTCTTCCGAAAATTCGTCCGTTCCCGCGGCAAAACAAATCGGCGCAAAGAAGTCAGAGAAGGAGAAGTCGGGGGTACACAAGGCGGCGTCCGTGCGTGAAGAAGAAGAAGAAGAAGAAGGGAAGCCGTCCGCCCACGTCGGCGGCGATCCTCGGAACTTGACGGGCGTCGCTCGCGTGCGGCCCTTACCCGGCGCATGATTTATCTCGCAGGTGATTAATCAGTCCCGGGCCGTATTCGCAGCCCCGACTTTTTCCGAAGGCCTCCGAGCGCGCGAGAGCAGGGCGAGGGGGGACACGCGGGACGCGCATAATGCAACCTCCGGCGCGCCGCCTCACGAAAGCCGTTCCCTCTCTCTCTCTCTCTCGCCCTCTAAATTACTTTCGATGAGTGGAGCGAGCAACAAAGCCGCGTGTTTTGCTTCCTCACTCCGGCTCCATTTATCTCGGCGCGCGCTCGCCGGGGCGCACAATGCGGCCCGGATTTGACACATCTATCAGCGCACAATGCGCGTCTGCCCGTTCTCCTCGCTTCCTTCCCGGTGCGCCGGCCTCCGAGACCTTACACCCCTCCCCTCTCCGCTCCTTCCTCGCGCATACCTCGGGGGAAACACCCTACCTGTCGTCCCTGCCCTTGCTCCTGACGCGCGCCGGTAATTGCGCTCTTTCTCCCTCTTATTCTTCTTTTTTTCTCCTTTTCTTCGTCGAGCAAGGTCTTCGCGCGTCGTCCTTTCTTCCCTCTTTCTTGTTTTCCGCGTAACGACGGCTGGCGCGAACGAACGCTATCTGAGGCCGGCGCGAGTCGTCTTTTCTCGCGGGAGACCTGCGTTTGCTTATCGCCGCGGGGATTGAGAGCTAGTCAAACTGTCGCGAGCAGTCGAGGGGCATACGGGACGCACTCGAGATACGCCTTTTATGGAGACTGATTGGCGAGGGTAATTTTATTGAGTTTTGGTATCGCGCGGAAATTGAAAAAAATCTTCCTTTTGTGCTTTTCATCTCGGACTACGTCGCTTTTCATGCAAATCAGTTTGAATAAATTTGTTTTTTCATTTTAATTTATTATTTATTTGTAGTATTATTTTCGTCTTCTGAAATTCTTTACAATATCGTATATTTAATTTTCACAAAAATACAGATATTTCCTTGGACAAGTGAACTGAAAAATAACAATTATTATCACGATTTAAATATTTAAACAGCTTTCAGACTTTTGTCTGGTTCAAGAATAGGCGTCTCTTTCGTTTTTTAGCAACGAGACAGTCAATTTCATTCTCTTTATTATTAATCAATATCAAATGAGTAAAATCTATTTCCGACGCTAGTAATTCGAAAGTCTATTAAAAGTCAGCACTGAAAAATTAACAAGTCCACGTCTCTACGGAGCCATTTTTGTCCAGCTGGCACTATATCCTTTACTCTATTCTAGCTTTTGTGTATGATTAATGAGGGAATGATTCAACGAAAGGAAAAAATTTATGAAGTCACGTGACTAATTCACAAGAAATAACGGCTCGTTGATCGCGAAAGGTGAAAAAAAATATTCCTGCGTCAATTGCTGAGAGATCGAGAGCCGTATAGCATTAAAAATAGATAACTCTTTATCTGGTCATATCAATCTAAAAATTAATATTTCTCGTTTAATCGGACTCGGTCACTGAAGCCTTAATGTCATCGTAAATCAATCATCTAATTGGAAAAAATTTCTGAGAGATTTATGTCTTTTACACTCGTACTTGATTATTTAATACCTTACGATATCACGCACGCATCTTTTTATCGCTCTCCTTCTCTCAACAACGAGGGCAAATAAGCCCGTATCTCTCAGTTAAATCCCAAATAAATGAAGGAAAAGGAAAAGGAAAAGGAAAAGGAAAAAAGCGCTTCTCGTCTTTCGTTAAACAGTCGATAGCGGCCGTCGCCGCGCTATCGCGGCTCATAACTCGTTGCGTCCCAATAAGGAGGCAGGCGTCAGTCAGCGGTCAGCCGCCTCTCCGCGCCAGAAGCTAGACAAATTTTTACACGGGCCTTTATCTGCCCCGCGGCCGCTTAATTACATTGTCTCTTGCGCGCCGGTATAAATAAACGGCCGCCTATAGTCGGCGGTGCGCTTAGCGCGGCGCGTCATTATCGCCGCTCGGGCTTCTCGCGCGCGCATTTGGCGACGGCCGCCGACAGACGCCGCGCCGTTAAACGATGATGGATGGCTCGTATAACTGTCGCAACGTACGGCTCCCGCGACGACTCTCCTCTCACCCCCTCGTCTCTTTCCCGCTCCCCGGTATCTTGATTTACCATCCGGCGCGCTTTCGTCATTCCGCTATAGGCGCTCTCTCGCTCTCGCGCGCGCATTCTTGGCCTCCATCCCGACGACTCGCTTACTTAATGCCCCGCGCGCGCTTGATTAATTGCCACTCGTGAATTTAATTAGTGCGGCAATTATTTAAAATTACGCGCGGGAGACCGAGCGATGTCCATTAATAATGCCATCTATACGCTCGTATAAACACACCGGTCGTAATGAGCCCTCGCGCTCTGCGGATTCTTTCGCTCGGCGCGGCTCGGCTATTTTTTCCCGGGCTGGTTTTTTTTTCGTGCACTCGACGAGGAGTGCGATGATTGCGCGGACAATAAATCGGAGGAGCGAGAGAGACTTATTTACGCCTACGTGACTTGGAGCGCGAGCGCGTTCTGCAACCGGTGGTGTCTCGCTGTGGCGTGGGCTGCGGAAAAAAACGCCGAGACGCCGCGGTTTGTTATTAACATTTCTCGCTCGACTTTTTTTCTCCCAAGCGAATTCCTCTCGATGGCTGGCTAATTAGTTTATAAAATGTTATGACTTAATTCTAGGTTTTTCGTGTTGATAAACGCCACGCAGACTGATAAACAGCTCGTAAATTTTTCTTAATTATGATTAGTAGTCGTACTCGTTATTATTTTGATGGTATTTAAACCTTTATGAATTATGTAATTTTTTTGTTTATTCATTAATTCTAAACGTAAATAAATACATTATTTTTCCTTTATTTATAAATTTATTTGCCAACAGTATGTGTACTTCATTAATTGATGTAAAAATACTATAAAATATGACTGTATCTTCTAAATTATCTTGTTTACAGAAATACTATCATATTTATTATTTCGATAGGCAATGACATTTATGACTTTCTTAATTGTTGGCAGATAAATTTAAAATTATTTTTATTGATGATGCAAATTAACTACCGAAGAAATATTTTATTATTTACACTTTATTAAAATTCAATTTTATAATTCCATCATTTTATGCCAGATTATTTTTATATTTTTACGGTTATTTATTAGTTATGTATAATTCAACATGTTTCCGGATGCGATTTCTAAAGCTGAAAATAAATAAGAGAAAAAATAGAGGGTGAGAGGAGAAAAAAACAAGCAATAATTTATTTCTTTCTTAATGTCAGTTTATGAATAATAAGTAGCAGGCTTGATGATTGCTTTCTGAAGCAGGCGCCACCAGAAAGTCTTTTTTTTCATTCGATTAATAAAAACTATTTCAACCAAATTAGATTTCCTCCAAAATTAGAAAATTTGAGTGTCTTTTAATTTTTACTTTTTATCAATTTTTCATTAACAAAATATTTTTGCAAAAGTATGCCTTGCGAAACTTTACTTCTAGGACAAAAAATAAAAGAACAGTTGAATCACTCGCACATTTACAAGCATTTGCTTGGCAGAAAAAAGTATTCTCGGCTCAAAAACATCACTTCAACATTCAAGTTTTCCAGCAACAATCAATTATTTGAAAAAACGTCACTGCTACTCCTTTGTCTCCGCAAGCCCGGGTTATTCCCGCGGCAACGCGATGCTCACACGAACGCGATAAGATCGCTCCATTGTTCTTGTCATCGCGTGCGGACGGGCAGATGCTCGAAATCGTCGGTGGCCACATTACTCAAGTCGCATAGACGCACCAATACAAGGGGCGAAATTAACGCCTCGTCATTAGGCCGCGCGCGTTAGCCGCTTCATCGCTCGGGCGAGCGCGCGTCCGGGCGCACGGGGCCGAAAGTCGCGCAGTCCTTTCCTCCCCACGTCCCCGACGCAGATTGATTATCCTCGCTCGACCGGCTATAAAAGAGACTTGCGCCTTAATTAATCCCTCGGCTTTTATGTAGATACGCGTTACTGCCTCTCCAACGTTTTTTTTTCTCCTATCCCCCCCTCCCCTCGTCGACAATCGTTTCGTCTTCGATTAGTTGCTCCACGGGGCGGTCGTGAGAACGCGGTAATTAAATCAAGCCTAGCGGTGCGGCTGCGCGATTCATTTCACGGCGTAACGATGATGCTGCGGAGTTTCCCCGACTTCCGCAGAATCACCGGACGCCCTTGGCTAATTAACCGCTCGGTAATTGCGAATGGAAATTGACGAGAGATTGATGAACATTATTTATGATGCGCTCGTTGCGTCGAAGGCTTTTAACGTTTCAATAATACACTCGTTGCTTCACTACTTAACGAACTAGTACGAAATCAGCCCATTTGATCGGTCGTAATACGGTCGTCTATTAACAAACTTTTACGACTGGCCTCCTCTACAAGTATAAAAAAGGTATCTCGTTGATTATTCAAGCGCGCGGCCGGAAGGACGGTTTAAAATCGACGCTCCGAGTCGGTGCAAATAGAATCGGAGCGAACAGCGGTGAAGGGGGCGGAGGGGGATTTAAAAGAACGGCGGTCAGAAAGAGTGTCAGGCCGGAGTTATCTGTGTAAGCGCGGCAGCGGCTAGTGCACTGTTTACCGATTTATCGGAAGCAATAATTTATCGTGCCGCCGGCGTCGGCGGCGGCCGCGGCTAGACAATGAAATGGGTCGTGATCGATCGAGCAGCGCCGCGGCGACGTCGGCGCTAGATCGCCGTCCGCATAAGAGCCGTACGTCAAAATCACTCTCTTAACCCGACACTTATCTCTGTCCCGCTTACTCGGACGCGGACTTTCAGAGATCGGCGCGGACGCGGACTGCGCACGGGCTGTAATGCGATCGGTCGCTGGGAGCGCCCGAGCTTTGTGCGGGACGCGGGAGTGCGCCGCGGGCGAGAGGCGAGACAACCGAACTGTCACTTCGCTTTATCTCACTTATCGCGAGTCGCATTTTTCTTCTCTGCGCTTGATGTGTGTTTGTTTCATGCCGCGGGAGAGAAAGAGAGGGAGGCCTGAGTGCCGTGTCTCACAAGCGTTGCAGAAGATCGTGGAAAAAAGAACGTTTGATGAATTGTTCCCGGCCGCGCACGACTTGCAGATTAAAGTTTTTATTGCCGGGAGATTGATGGAAAAATTATTTTTTACCGTGGGTCGACTGTTGTTGATACAATAGTTACTTTTATGATTATACTACCATCTTGTGGATTTCGCCATAAAATTATTGTATAATGACTGATTGTTAAACTTTTATAATGTAAAAAATTTGCAATTGATTTTATTGTATAATAATTTAAAAAAATCTATTGATTTTTATACAAGAATTATTGTTTTAAAAACTTTATTCTAATGGTTAAATTAGGTATTTATTTTGTATACAACACACTTTCTAAATTGCTAGAATCTTAAAATAAATATTGTACATTATTATTATCAGCGATTTTTTGAAAAATGGGATCATCATTCAAAAAGTACGATTCAATCATACGCGTATCCTTTGTACGTATAATAAAAAACGTAATTTACGATATCAGTAATGCACGTACTCTCCGATGGCATTTATTTATCCAACTGGGATGATTGAGCGAGTATTAAGTGATGATATGCTTATGCGTGATTTGACAGCTTTACATAACTCTGAGGTAATCAACTACAATCAATCATGTTTTTGAGTTGTCAGAAATGTCATAAACTTTTAGAATGATTACCGCCACTCGCATTTTTACTGTAATTCTCTCGCGCGATCGTGAGTATACATTTCTATTTTCATTCATCAGACCTGTAAGAGAAGAGAAGGCTAAAAAAAAACTGGATAATTATGACCAAATGCGGAAACGGCGAATGATTCATTCATCATCGTTACTTAAAGAATCGCCTCGGGGTACTAATGATTGCTGCGATTTTCTTAATAATATTGCAGCGAAGTTTTGTCACGGATAACTACAATTAGCTTTCGACCTCGTTCGATGAGCACGGAAAGTATTCTCACGTTAATTCCGCACATAAAAACAAGGAGG
This sequence comes from Eurytoma adleriae, assembly GCA_900480045.1. NCBI lineage: Eukaryota > Metazoa > Arthropoda > Insecta > Hymenoptera > Eurytomidae > Eurytoma > Eurytoma adleriae. Next base: position 39,847 of record UXGC01000506.1, read on the forward strand.
GTAAAATGAGCGAGCATTAAGAGCAATAAAATGTAAAGCAGTAATAAATGATGGTTGCGTCGGAAAAAAATCAGTAATCTTTAAATCTCGCGGATAAATTACTAGTTGCGAGAAAATTAAAACTGTTTTCCAAGAAAACAATTACTAATTTCTCGTTCGTATGATTTGCTTTCATTTTTATCGCAGGAGAAACTGAATAGTGAGTATGTATTATTAACAGAGCATTAAATTAAATTAAAAATTTGCATTTTTTGAAATTATGAGAATAATTATTTATAATAAAAACAACTTTAATTTTATGTGCTTTGGCAAGAAGTTTCAGTCACTTAAAACAAAAAAAAAAAAACACTTGGAAGATATATTCTCTATAGAAACTCGTATACCTACATTAGAATTAGTTATTGTTCCTTTAGGTCTATATCATTTAATCGGATTAAAAATTAAATCATCTTCTAAAGCACACTTTCTTTTCTGATTCGTTATTCATTGTCTAAAGATTCTCTTTAAAAGTTAATGACCCGACATTTGAATCTTTTCAAACGCCCATTCACTGATCAGTAAATGAAGGATTTACAAAAAATTCGTATAGAAGTGTCTCAATGTATATAAAGAGTCAATTATGAAAATCACTGCACAGCGAGTAAACATTATAAGGCGATCAACAAAGAATAGAGTGCCTTTTCATCGAGAAGGCCGCCTCAAAGGCTGTTATACGACTGTCAGACAAGCAGAGCACTGGTCGAACCCTTGGCTCGGACGGCACTTGGATCAATCTGCGATTCCCACGTGAAATTTTTGTAGAACAGCCGTGGCGAAGGAGCGCAACATCAAAGATAGAGGCCGCACAAAGAAGAGGCGCTCTCTCGAATTTCGGTGGCCGCGCTCGCTCGTTACCTTACATGATTCACGTAAAATAGACCGATCCGCGGGCACAATAAAAGTCAGTCAGCCCCGCCGAGCAATCATTCACCGGAGTTGCCGGGCGGCCCGAGAGAAGGAAGAATAGAGAGATACCCAATCGCGAGCGCGTGTAGGTAGACGCGCCTCCTTTGATCCCCCGCGCGCGCGCCCCCTTCCTCCCGCCCCCCGCCGACGGCTACCGGAATTCTCTATTTACTATTTCGAGCGGCTACCGGCCACGCATTTATTGCCGGCTTAATTTATGGGGGTACCGTAAGTAATGGTAACGCGCCCATTATAAATGGCGGCGCGGACAATGCGAGGGCCGCGAGCGCACTCGAGCCTCCGCGCGTAAACACGTCGACTGCTTTGTTGGACGAGCGCTGGATGCGCTACTCGCGTGTCTAAGCGGCTGACAGAAGGAACTTTTTAAACGTTCCATTATGTTGCGAGATGCATCGATGGAAATATATAGCAGATCTGCTAAAGTTGTTCTTTTACCCGTCTTAAGTAATTTTCACAGCTCAATGAATTTTTTTTTATAAAGTGAACGACAATTTCCTTTTTAACAAAAGGCGCGAAATGAAAACTTTAATTTCAAGGCAATTGTCTAAAATTTTAACACCTATATAAGTACTTTATAAAATTCTGAGTAATACGAAAAAAGGTTGATATCTACAGGAAACTGTGATCACCTTGTAGTTCAAGAGGTTCTTGTGTTAAAAAGTAATCGATCACTTTCAAGAATTTGTTTTTGACTTTATCGACATCATCGATAGCTTGTCATTACGCGGATATAAGAATTTATGGAGGAAATCAGTGTACCTTACAATTAAGTCTTCATTTCTGGTACTGATTAATCCGAAAGATTTCGGAATGGTTCTAATTCAATGAGCCACATTCGTTCTTGAGAGTGTTTCTCGTTTAATTTTATTAAGTGTTTTTCAACGATATCGATCGCCACTGAGACTGTCACTTGACATTAACCGTTGTACTTATAATAAAAAGTCCCAAGTACATCGTCTAATAAACATGATAAGATTGGCTGGCTTCTGTTTTGATGATCTTCTTGCGATTGTAGACATTAGATATCAATATAAGAGATGTGTAAAGATTAGATTTTAACCGTTTATTGGAGATGTCATGTGAGCAAAAGTTATTTAGATATTTTAAATTAATATTCTTCTTTACCTATAAATATAAAATTGGTTCCACATCCACTATTCTACATCTATACTTCGGAAAGATTTGAAATCAAAACTATAATTGGGTAATTTTCAAGAAAATAAACAAATGAAGAGTAAAAAGGGATACAGCGTCCTGAGTGAATTCCTCGAAGCACAAGAAGAGCGTACACGATCTGTTTGTGGTCGCTGCGAGCGATCGATCCGGCCGCGGTTCTCGAGGCAATCTCCAACAACTAACCACTTGAGATGTCGATCGGTCGGAGTAACAATAAGAAAACGTCGGGCGATTGAATAAAGGAAGTCGAGCCCTGGGAGGACGATGGAAGAAGGAGGAAGCCGCGCTCGGCGATTGGCGCGGGGAAGGAGCGGGCTCCGGCGACATCGGCTAGACGAGCCCCGGCGACAGCCGATTGGCATTGAAGCGCTCCGCCGAGAGAGAGAGAGCGAGCCGCGCGGCGGGCAAGATCCTCGCGGCGGCCGCTGATGTGACGCGGCGAATCGCTTTCTTTCCGCCGCGCGGCCGACGGGTGCGCGTCGCGAGGAGAGCCCGTCCATCAGCGAGCCGTCATTAAGCCACGGCCGGATTCCTATCTGCGTGCGAGGGGTCAAGGCTTCGCCCGCAGCCGTTCGGTTACGCGCTATCGATCAGTGTCACCCTGTTACGTCCGATCGGCCGTCACCCGGGCGCACGACTCGCCGTCGCGGCAAAAAACGCCGAGCCCGGGGGGACGAGCCGCGGCGCGAGGCCGCCGGCGGAATCAAAGGGCCCCGATGACGAACGCAATTAGCGCTCGCCTCCGGGCTTTGGAGCACGCTCCGCGGAGGAAATAAGAGGCAGAGCGAAACGGGAATGAGAGAGGCTGCGCCGAGATTACGTCGAGGTGGCCGCGCTCAAAGGGACCTGGCCAGGAAGCGGGGGAGGAGGCGGATAGAGCCGCGCTCACCTAAATCTTGCGGCGCGCGGACAAAAGGAAAAGCCGAGATTTTAGTTAAATACTGCTCGTTAACCTACCAACGCATTCATTTGTCCGGAAGCGAGACGAGCGGAGTTGACATTCACGACGTAATCCTCCGGCGATTAAGTCTGCGATCGGTAATTAAAAGCGGCGCTTCGCGTCCAACGTCATTATACGTACCGTCCTGTTGACCAAATTAATGAATTGGATAAATCATAGATTTTTTACTACTTCCATTCATCCGAATGCAAACGTCAAGTAAATTACAAATTTATAAGCAGGTATAATCGATAAAAAGTATCACGAAATCATTAATATCATTTTGACGGCAATTTACAAATCAAGACACAAAACGACGTAAGTACATAATTAACGGCCGGCAAAAGCAGCCGGCTGGCGAAATGCAGCGCGCGAGTAAAAAAAAGGCCGAGCGCTAAAAACACGTAAACGCTCGTAAGTCCGGCGACATGCGTGTGAGCGTAAGAGCGAAGGTAGCCGGCGAACGGGCTCTCGGTACACCGTGTCCTGACCGAATTTGGTCGAGCGAGCCGGCGGTTTATCGCGCGTCCAAGAAGGCAAGCCGCGTCGCGACTTCTTGCCGGGGCAATTTTTCAATTGCCGCGCGCGGCCGTCGCGCCGCTATCGCGCGAACGCAACATTGTTTATTAATTGCGCTGGATCGACGAGTGCTGAAATCGAATGCTCGCACCGTTTCTTGTTTTTCTTTTTTTTTCTTAACCACCGTCGATGAATAATTTAGTAGACAAGTATTTATCGATGCGGGCTGGCTACCGAATGATAATTACCCACGGCGGTACACGATCGGACTTGCAGCCGCGATCGATTTACACATATATCCTGTATCCTTGCCGTGATAAGTGTAGTGCGATATTAATTTTGAAAGCGCGATACGGGAGTGTACGCTGTGCCGTATCGCTCGATAATCTCGTTTTCGATGATTATATATTTCTCCGCACTGGCATTTCATTATGAAACGCGATTGTGATTAGAAAATGTTACTATTTTCTTGAATTTATCTCTGAAAGGTTCCACTGAAAATTGAATTATGTTCGACAAAGTGATTTATTATTTCCTACACTGTTAGCCTTATCTGGGCATTTAAAACGGCTTTGTAAAAGATCATTTTACGCGAGTACGAAGTGCATTAACAAACTAGTTTTACGTAAAAATCTTACAGCGCGATTACGAAAGGAAAAAACTCGGTAAGGATAATTTTAGCGTTTCAGGCTCTGACGCAATCGTGCCCCATGGAAAAGCGCAGGCGGGAGCGACACTCGTATCAATCCAGTCGAAATACACAAAGAGTGGAGCGCGCATAAACTAATCAGCCGGCCGGGTAACTCAACCCCCTTCGGCTCATTAACCGCGAGTTACGAGCGGGTGCCCCGGCGGCGCAATTCGCGCGAGTCCATAACTAAGAATCGGCGGCCGTCATCGCGCCCCGAGCCGATTTCATCGGTCGGCTTGCGCAAGGGCACAAAAGCGGCGCGATCGATCCCCGTCCCGGCGATTTCGAGATATTCCATAAGCGGGAGCCGAGAGTCGCGCGCGCAGAGGATCCATCCGCTCCGGGGAAACGGGAGCGGAGGGGGCAGGCAGGCCCGCGGCGTCATCAATCCTCCGCGCGGACGTAGACGAAGAGCCCCGCGGTCCAGGCCAAAGCGCGCCGCCGTCAAGCGCGTCGTCCGTCTGTCCGCGCGCTGCCTCTCTCTTTCTCTCTCCCGCCGCTGGACAGGGGGAGGAAGGGTAAGACGAGAAGCGCCGCAGAAGTCGCGGGACATGCTCGCGTTGCCAATGAGGCGGCCGGCGGCGGAGAGGCGCGGCTGAAAGGGAGCGCGCGGCGGGCACAAAAGTGCCCTCAAAGGATCGACGTTTTGCGGATCAGAAGAAGCTTGTTGATTAGCATATTGAAACTAATGATCTTTTTGTTCCCCCTCCAGGCGGCCGTACGCCGGCGAGCCCCTGCTTTTTTTATGCCCCGCTCGCGCGCGGATGCCACGCCGGCGTCGGGGCGAAATTTACGCTTCGCCTCTGTGTGCGCACGCATTTGCTTTTCGGCTCGCCGGGACTCCGGCAGAGGAGAGTCTTCGCTCTCTCGCCACTCGTGCCTCTTCCTTTCCGTTTTTTTTTACTCGTTTGTTTTGTCTTTGGTGGCGCGGAACGCCCGTGGAATAATTCAAGCGCGGCCTGCCTGTTCAACTAGTCAGAAATTTATTTAAATTATAAAGTGCGTGTGCTTGTTAGCGGTTCTCTTGACTGCTTTATAGAGTGCTTTGCCATTAAGAACTCGAAAATAAAGAGCCTTTACACTGTCTCTGCTGAAGAAACATTTTTTCAACGATTTTTGTAAAAGAGGTATAGTCGAATATTTTTACAAAGTTTTCATTTCATTTTGTTTGTTATTTTGTTTTATTCGCTTTGTACATAATTTACACAAACAAAATGTTTAAGCCGCATGTGTTTCAAGTGCGCTGCATATTTGAACCATTACAATCGTTGCAATTCACCAAGCATTAATTATTTACAATTTTTTTTATTTTTTTTTTTTAAGAACAAATAAATAATATCATATTAGCATTTTTTAATTTTATTTTTATTGTATATTTCTATATTGTTTTATCAAAATTGATTCAAAACATGAAATAATTTCACCTCTGTCAAGGCATAATCAGAAATTATGGGAACAATCCTACCCAGGAGCAGAGTACAACCGCGCGAAATCTCAAAGCGAAGCCGAGGGAAGCCGAGCAAGCCCGTAATTTGGGAAAGCAAGCATTCGTGCTAGCAACATGGGTTAGGCGTCGCCCCGGAGATTTAGCGGTTCGCCGAGAGAATTGACCGCGTCGTCCTTCCGACGAGTGCATCGTCCTGGTAGCTGCGCTCTCCGTTTCCCGGGCGCGGATTCCGCAGCGGACGAAGCTCGGGATTCCCGTGGGCTTCCTTCGCGCGCGCCGGAAGAGCCGACGAGCCGAGACGTCTTTACAACGCGAATCCGTCTTTGTAAAACGAATCGCAGCTTTTCCCGGTTTACTGCAAGCGCTTGAAAATTTAGCGTTTAACGAGACGCTATGGGCTTTTTTTATGTGTTCTTTGATTAATGAGTACGAATTGTTTTTTTGCGACGCAGTGAATTATTTTGGAGCAATTTTTTTATCTTGCAATTACGCGAAAGATTTATATTGGACAAAATTTGTATTAAAAGCTCTTTAATTATTGCTAACTGTGCAGAAGTATTAATCTTTGTTAACGTGACTAACGAACTTTTAATAATTCTTTCGCGCGCTAATTATGAAATACAAGGGGACCGTATCGTGGAAAAATTCGATAAAGCTCAATCGATCATTCAAGATTTATTGCGCCAGCCGATTAAAAGGTAATTGATCAATTAAACTAATCGTAAATGAAAATCAAGCTGAAACGTTACGCTGCGCCGATCGCCTGATCGATTACGATTGCACAATAAGGCGCGTTAACAGCGTCAATGAATATTCAACCACAAAATGGCATTTTTATGTTAAACAATAAAATTCTGCCTAGGAAATAATGTATACAGCTTATCCTTTCAACCACACGTCCACAGGATTGAATCATCCGTGAAGATCCTCATCGGTATTCTGCGCCAAGGCGCTTCTTAATCAACGTCAGCGTATCTATCGCACATCTGAAGGTATGTCAGCTTTGTTATAATGAACTCCTTTCGATTCAAGTGATAGATTCATTGTAAATTTTTTTATGCTACACGCAAAGCAAAATAGAATTCCCTTATAATACGTAACTTGAATCTTGAATGATCGAAATAAATTGACAAGGAAAAATAAGGTGTTATTTAAGTACTGTACTTGAAAAGAAGAACATTTTATCACTTGCGAAGCACCTTTCGATGGTCGATTATCGAGCAAATAAAAGTACACTACTAACCTTAAGAATATAATTAAAAAGTTACTCAACATCTCATTGCAACAAACGTAATACTGTTAATATTTAAAAAAAGAAAAAAAAAGTGTTTAAAAAAATCAGATTCCCCATCTTTCGCAATTTTTGCAGTCATCGGAGTTACTTTGGTGCTCACAATGGAGCTCGCCGCGGTGGCATCTGTCAACGTGTGAATGAACTCGAGTGTCTCGCGTCGGCGCACACAGAAGCCTCCCGAGCGCAGTCGGCGAAAAGAGAGGAGCCGCGAGGCTGCCGGGGAGGAGAGGAGCGACTTGTCTCGGGGCAAGTAACTCGTGTAGGCAGGTGAAGCAAGAAGCTGGAAACATTTGAATTACGAAGGAGGGAAGGGACGTCCTCGGCGGCGAGAGGAGGAATGCCGCGCGTAAAGGAGGGAGCCGCCGAGGAGGTGCAGCCTGACGAATGTAAGGCGCTCGCGACAAAGACCACCGGCTCGAAATATCGACACGGCGCCCTTTACCGGCGATCCGGCTTTTATGTATTAGCGCGCCCGCGGAAATTCCGCGCGCGGCTAGCCGCTCGGCACTCCTTTTTTTGGCGAGCCGTCGCCGATGGGGGATCCCGCGCGCGACCAGCGGCTACCGTCGCCGGGGATAGGTCCTCGCGAGCCGGAATTTATCGGGGAGTCCGCACTCCCGCGCTATTCTCAAGAGTGCCGCGCGCCCTTTTTTCCTCTCGGCGGCGCGATTTCAACCTCTTCATGCCGGGACTGCTGGGAGTAAATTTCATTTGGATCGCTTAATTTTATCGCAGTAATGAGTAATTTGGTAAGTACTTGCGGTGGCTTAAGAGTGATAAATTACTTTAATCCTAAATAATTGGTTGTTCATTTTATTTAATTATGTGGATCGGAAGATATGCTTATAATTAATTAATTTTTGAATGCGATTCTATGTATGTGCGCAACCTTACAAGTATAAGTATACAAAATAGTAAAAGTGGTACCAGTACAGGTGAAAGTACTAGTAATTAAAATAAGTAGTACGAATAATTTTAGCGATCAAGAAAGATCGTTTATGATGTATAATATAATTCTAAATTACGTAGTAAATTCGAAATTAAAAGAATTAAGTATCCAAATATTTTCATACCTACTTCAATAATTTTAGTTTATTTATTAAAAATTTTCAATCTAGAGCGCAGGGGTGTATCACATTTAGGAGGATTAGTGGAGTCATGGTAAAAACGCTTTAACAGCAATTGCTGAAAATCTGATTTAATATTATTAAACGAAAAATATAAAAGTATTTCTAGGCTTACAAATGAAAAATTGCAAATTTAATAATTCGGTGACATTTGCATCTATTTCTAAGGTCCAGTAAAGAAAAAAGAGACAAGCCTTTCGACAACAGCCCGCTGGGCTGTTACGACTGCCTACTCGCAAGCCACAACTCGAGCAGGAGCCTGCAGAGGACAGCAGTGCCGAGCGAGGCAGCTCGTCGGTAGAGGGGCGAAGCGCGCTAAATATAAAAGTTCCTCGCGCTCGGCGCTCGACGCTCGAGAGAGAGGGAGAGCTCGGTAGCTCTCGAGAGGCAGAAGAAGAGGGACAGAGAGGGAGTAAAAGAGAGAGGGGCTTCGGTACGCCATCTTGCAGCGCGGAAGAGTCATTTGCGTTAGTCCTGCCCACGGAGGGCAGCCTGACTCCGCCTCCCGCGGCTGCCGCCGCCGCTGTACATAAGCAGAACCATCTTTATTACCCTGGCGGCGGCTGGCTATAACCGTAAAGGAATAACGCTCGCGCGAGCGGCGAGAGAGGGACGTGGAGAGAGGAGAGAGAAAGCAGGAGAGAAAGAGAGAGTTATGGGCGCGCGCGAGAGGAGGCGGGAGGTGGACGCCGGGACCAGTTCGCCGCGAGCGTAGTTTGTCTTTATAACGTCGGCGCGCGAGCGGCGCACTTCAAACGAGCCGCTGATGGCTCAAAGTGCCTGCCCGGGATATAAATCCACCAAGGCCCACCTCGTTCTCTCCTCTTCCACTTCGATATTCGCCAGCGCTCGCTCCTCTCCCGGCCCTTACTTACCCTTATATACCCTCTTTGTTGCTCCGCGCGTTCTGCTTCTTGTCCGGGGGACGCCGGGGAAAAACGCCCGGCTCTTTATGCGCGAGCTTTGCTCCAAATGTGTTCCGCGATGTTTTTCGGCCTCGCTCGCCGGACAGACGGACTTTTCTTCCACGATAATTAACTGTCGATATTATCTTGTCTATCGCGGCTAAAGACGAGATCGCGCATCAAGGCGGAATCTCTGAAGTTCTATGAATTATTCAGGATCGATCGAAAAATCGATGCGTTTAATTTCATAAATTACGGCAAGTCCTGGCCCTTTTTCAAAGCCTTTCTTTGTGCCGTCAAACTTCATCCGCGGCGCAATAAATTTTGCCGCTTTTGTCATTTTTCACTTTGAACAAAATTTAAACAAAGGAAAAGTAAGCGAGCTTCGCGTAAAAACTGCGGAGCGAAAAAGGCAGAATCCTTAATTAACTGTAATCTAAATGAAAAAGGTAGGAAGAGAAAGGGAGGAAAATCAGCGGGGTCCTTTATCAAGGTGGCCGCGCATATTTTCAGTGAATTACTCGGACCGTCGCGCCGGGCCGAGCGCGTCAAAAGGCTCATTCCTCATTCCGGCCGACACCGCTTACCCCGCCGCCCACGCATGCTCCTATCTGTCCCGCCGCGGGGCGAGCCGTTGGAATAAATTCGCGGTGGCGGCGGACACTTCGCGCGTCGCTCCCCCCCGCTCGTCCCTCCGGTCTAATGATAAATTACAAGAAGTGCGCTTTTGCCGCACGGCAGGAGCATTACACTCGGGACGGGCACTCAACGTCCATTCTTCGCGCGCGACTCGCGTCCGGCATTATCATCCGGTGGCGCGTCCGAAGAAGAGCCATTATTCACGCGGAGCGAGGGAGAGAGCGCGGACAGAGAGAAAGAGAGAGAGCGCGGAGGCGAGGGGGTGAGAGAGAGGCAGTTTTGTAACGGAAGACGTCGGACAAATGGGGTTGTTCCGCGGACAGGCCGGGTTATCTCGGTCAGTCGTCGAGCGGTCACCCCACTAAATCACTCCCGCCAACCCCCGGCGCTCGCCACGCGAACCCTCCACCCATCCGCACCTCCGCCTCGACCTCCGCTCGACCGCCCTTCCTTCTCCACCCCCGCCGCCCCTCCTCCTCGGGTCTCGCGCGGCTAGAAGGGTTTCCGCCTCGTGTGTCTTGTGTGTCGAGCGAGCGCTTTTCTCAATTTTCCACGTCTCGTTGGAGCTCGCCGCCGTGAGTTTGCGCTTCTTTATATCCCTCTCGTCGCCCGGCAGCGCGCGCGACCCGGAGATATACAGGGGTGCTTTGTTTTCCGCTGCCGCGCGGAGAACCGGGGGCTTCGCCGGCCTGACAAACGATTCGAGGTCGAGTTTGCCGACGGGATTGAGTTGCCTGCATTTGTTATATGCGTGTTTCATTTCAGGCAGAGATTACAGTTTAGTTGAAAGGGATTCTACAAATTAGTTGCTGTGTTTGGTTTTTCGCGTGGGTGGCATTAGTCTCTCGTGTTAGCCAGAGTAAGCCAATTTCAATTGCGTAATAATCCTGTCAGTCTATATAATGACAAAGCGTTTAAATGTGCTTTATCGATTGTTGTACTTTTTTTGTTTAAATAATATATATGAAAAAAACTAATTTTTAACAGCGGCTAAAAATATTTCTCGCTTGCTCCAAATATCAAAACTCAAGCATTCTAACGATAAGATCACAAGATTCCAGGGTTATTGCGCTGATCAAGCGTCAAGGCAATTATTCCAAGGGGACGGGCAGAACGGCGAGTGTCAACATTGGCGAAGGAGCTCAATTTCAATATTTAGTCAAGCTCGGGCGACGCGCGCTGCAATGTAAAAGCGAGATTAACAAAGGGTCATGAGGAAATGGAGAAACGAGCTGCGAGCGGGCAAAGTGCGTTGGTGGAAAAGTGACGTGAGCCGAAGTGTATCAAGTGGCTTAAAACGAGTGGGTGGAAAGCCCGCCGGCCAAGGGGATGTTCTCCCGCTCTGTTGGTCCTTTGCTCGATCGATTGAACTGAAGCTTATGTTTGTTGGACAATAGCACGAACTTGGAGTGCATACAATTTGTACTCTACTGCTTTAACGTCGATGTATTTTAATGTCCTGAAATGAAATTTTGATATTAAATAAGTACAACGCGTTTTGAAATTCTTATTGTTATTGCAAAATAACATATTTATAATAAATTTTGACGAGATAATGCTATTGTTCGTCGGTCAAAGTACACGTTATTTTTGTCTCCAAAAGAACAATCGCGTCGAAACGTCAGGAAACCTCAACAGCAGTCACTTTTATGTTACTGGTGACTCACTGAACAAAAGCTCGCGCTCGCGATGAAAAGTGCAGGAGGCGCGGCGTAAAAGAGCGTCGCGCGCTCGAAAAAAAGGACGGAAAGAGAGGAACGAGCGTGCGGCCGACAGCGTGTTTACCGGCGAGTCGTCATTAGCCCGGGGGAAGGATATTGCTTCCCCTTTGTGCGGCGTTTCCTTCATTTATTTATCTTTGCCGCGGCCTTCTTTGCGACGCTCTCCATTATTTCCGCGGCGAGCCGAGCTTTTGCCGCGGCGGACGGGCGGCATAAAGCCGGCGAGGCCGCGCCGCTTGTCGGATTCGAGGATTATACGCGCGTAGATTTGCAGCGCAGCTCACTCGCGAAATAACCCCGCAAAGAAAAAGCTTTCTCGAGTGATGCATTGCGCCGTCGAACGGAGGTGACGACAGCTTTGCGTGATTGACGCGCGATGCCGTGATTAAAGTACGCTGCTGCGCGAGACTCGCTCGTGGCTGACACTTTTTTTAGATTGATCGCTAAGCCTTTTGTGTACGAGGTTACGCGAATATGTTTCGGCTTTTTCTTTTTCCATTTTACAAAAAACAGATAGTGCGGGATAAAGTGATTTATTACTTTTTCTTTTAATTATTTTAGCGAAAATGGAAAAGTGTAAACAATGACGTGAAAAAAGATAATACACATTTCAAAAAGTTACGCACAGTGCACACATAGATTTTTTTACACCAGACGGTACTAAGAATAAATAAATATTTTTGAGACAGAAAAATGATTTACAATAACTACACAAACATTATTAAATTTTGTTTTCTTACGATAAAACTTTAATCTGCTTAAAAAATCGATTTACGCGAGTGGTGCTTACAGATATATAACGCGTTTACTCACTTTTTTCATCCCCTCCAAAATTATCAAACAACAAAAAAAAGGTGTTAAATACTTAAACACGACTGCTAGCAGTAAGACTCGACAGGTTCGATATATAAAGTACCTTGCCAATCCTCCCCAGAGCGTATTAGCATAATGAACCCTCCGGGGAGCATAAGCCAGTGCCGACGCCTCCGGCGGAGCTTTAGTGGTCGCTTCCACGAAACTCTCCCGAGATAAGTTCGCGCGGCTGTTTTCCGAACGGCGGTAAGAACCCGAGAAATTAATTGAGCGGAGTGGCGCGCCGGCAAGTGCGCAAGATTATCGGCTTCCGAGAGAGGAGCGATTTCGCCCCGACGGCGCGACGATGCTCGCGCCCGATAATCGCGGCCAATGGATTGCCTCGCCTCGGGGGTTGTTTGTGGATGGGGCGGTGGCAGTCAATACACTGCCGCGGCTCGCCCGACTGCGACTGTCTCCAAAATAACTCCGGAGGATTTGCGAGCGTGCAAATACGACAATATTTTCCTTGTTAATGTGTTGAGTGTGCTTGGTGGATGTGCCGAGTTTGCAATGACAGGGGCTTTACGAATTTTTATGGGGAAAATATTTTCTTTTCTATGTAACTTATATCATTTAAAAATAAAACGATAATCGCCTTCTATTTCAATTATTGTGTACGAAGAAAAAAAATCTACGTTGAATACCAACAATTTGTTCGGAAACTTTTGTTCCGATGTTTAAAGCTCTACACCCAATGAAGTTTCTGGAGTAATATTGCTCGAAAAATTTTGCACTGGTTCCATCAGACTAATAGAGTCATATTAGTTGTCCCGAGCAGAGAAACTTCGACGGGAAGAATATCAATTACAACTTGAAATTGTTTAAAATCCTCTCGGGTGACAGTTATTCAAGAGACAATTAAAATGATTTCACGACTGGAGTGGAAATAAACTTTTGTTCATATTTATAGAGTAATATTCACTAAAATTTTACAATTTACTCGATTTAGATTTAGATTTAGCTCGATAATTCAAAAAAATCAAGCAACTTAGAAAAGACCTCGGCTTTCGGCGAAACGTTCGAGTTCTCTCGTCGCCGCTCATATCAGGGGTAGACTGGGCTGCGCGAGCAGAGGGCTATTCATCTTGCGCCCTTGCTCCCTCGTTGCGGAACCCCAGGTCGCGCCTCCCCGGGCGACGATCCGAAATCGGCGGCGCCGGGCTACCGGCGCGAAAGGCCCGCCGCGCTAGATTTGAATCTGCTTGATTAATGCGCGCGCCTCGGCGGCCCACTTGCGCGCACTTGATCGCGCAAAGTCCTCCGGGTGGTCGTTGCCACGCTACCGCGAGGTCGTTTTATCTTTTCGCGCGGCGGCAAAAGTTGTTCCGAAGAAACTGCCGTGATCGATGCACACTGGGAAAGCTGGCGCAGCTTTCGTGGATTCCACGCTTGTTTACCGGAATTGAGATATTACGTCTTGATAAAATGGGGTTTTGGAAATTTATTGTGCGGCTAGTTCAAATGATCGTGAGCTCGGATAAAAATTGAAATGAAAAATGTTTCTATTTAACTATGTCCTATATTTACTTGAGATATCAATGACTTCATTATTTATTCTTTACGTAGAAATTTTTCCTTAGTAAAAGATAAACTTTGAACTAATTTATTTATATTGATATAAAAAAATGTAGTTGCAGGAGAAAATTTTTTTCTCTATTTAATAACTTTATTACCATGAGAATTGCTATATAGAAGAATGCGGAATCAAAAGGGCAGGAGACGTGAAAAATCTGCATTTCGCTTCATCCCTCGAGCATAAATCACTGGTCTTGCTCTCGAAAGCGCAATAACACCGGAGACTCAGTTCCTTCTAAATCTTCCTGCGAGAGAAAAATCCAGCACCATCTTTGATTTATCGCGTTCGAAATATCGACAAACAAATTCACGACTCCAGCGGCCACGTGCACTCAAAGCTTTATTATTATCCATTCATTTCTCTACTCCAGACCGTACCGTTATACCCTATGAAATTCGCAATTCAGCTATTTCCCGCTTCATATAATCTTTAATATTCAAATATTTCATGCAGCTATAAATGCTGACGTAGATAATAAAAGTATAACTCACCGAAGAAATAAAAGCACGAGAATAATAAAATGTGTACCAAAGTGCTTATTCAAATGAATGCAGATGATGGTTCATAAAAAAAGTCGTGACGGCTTCCTATCAGCACGAATTTCATTAGTCAATGGTTTTGAGAGGAAATTCCAAAAAAAGAATTTCATTGTATAAATCGAATTCATTAATGGCATAAAATCACAAAAATATATAAGAGATGAATCAATAACTCTAATTTTGTCCAAGTTGCGAAGCGAAAAATAAAGAACGGCGTGAAATCCCGTCTGAAAGATTAAAAATTTCAGCCCGGTCGAGGATAGCCGTTGGAGCAGAAGGCGAGTCTCCGGCTTTATCTACGGCGTGGGTCTCTCTCGGTCTTCCTCCCAGCTCGACCGAGACCTCTCCGGAGCGCGCGGCTTCGACGCTGCGGCGTCGGCGTCGCCCGGCTCGGTATCGGGGCGATATATCTCGGGGATTGGCTCTCCTCTCGCCCTCTTTCTCCCTTTCTTTCCCGCGCGGCCGCGAGTGCCGGCGGATAGTCCGCGTCGGGGGGTCGGCGCGTATATTCCGGGGCTCGCGCGCGTTCCGGGGGAGGCGAGCTCCGCGGGGGCGGCGAGGGGGACGTGCTACCTTGATAAACGAGCCCATAAATAACGGTAACGTCTCCACCGAAAACTCGCACCACCGCTAAAATACGTATACGTCCGCGACCATCTCTCGCTCGAGCCGAACCCCGGACTCTAGCGAGCACACCGGCCCCGACAGCTAGCGCTGCTCGTTCGTTTTTCGACCGGTGACTCTTGTTGCTCCTATGTCTTTAAGGCCTTTTTTAGCGGCAAGATTTTTCAGATCAGTCGAGTCGAAAGGATTTTTGAAAAAATAATATCATTTGTACACTATCAAAGGTAAAGTTTATAAATTGCGCCGTTACAAAATATTTCTGAAAATATAAAGAAAGCAAAGAATAAGTAAAATAATTAATACCGTTGTGGAAAAAAACCATTTTTTATTTAATTACAGAAAAATAAAAAATTATCTTAAAATTTATGGCACAATATTTGCAGACTCGTTTAAAATTATATTTAATCATCTTATCATATCTTGTCTTATCATATTATAGGTAAAGTATTGCGATAAATAAAAAAGCGGTCATATTTTGTCTCAAATGTACAGTCTTCAATCCATAGAAATTAATAGCCTCTTAAGCAACGACTGCTGGATTATACGTGAAGTGAAGTGAAATACAGGCAACTTTTATATTTAAAGTGTACTCATTAGTTATACAATATATTTGCCGAAACGAGGTACATATAGTTATTTTTATTTCAAAATATTGCACTGTGAGGCGATTAATTTAATTATTGATGTACGTTATTTAAAGATTTCTGCACAATGAAAGAAGGAAAGGTAATGCTGCTTATCGTCGTAATATTAACTTTACTATTGAGCGTAATGCCAAGCAATGGACTCCGCATCCTTGGTATTTTTCCCGGAAATTTTAAAAGTCAGTTTTTCATGAGTGAAAGACTGATGAAAGGGCTTGCGGAACGAGGCCATCAAGTCGACGTCTACAGTCAGTACCCACAGAAAAAACCACTTCCGAATTACACCGACTATAGCCTCGCGGGTGCTGCACCTCAATACGTGAACAATTCAACTTATGAAAGTCTGAAACCATTCACCGTAGGGCCTTATCCGCGAACTATTATTCAAACTGTGCGTACGATGAACGAGATGCTTGGCATGCCTGTATTTCAGAAACTCATTCACAATCCACCACGTTACGACGTACTTATTACTGCGGTAAGATTATAGTAGTTTTCTATGACTGTGACAATCACACTCCTCACAAAATTGTTTCTCACACGTGCTATGAACAATATACATTGTGTTATAGAGTTGTTATTAGCGAAATAATTCTGACTTTTAGTAAGCAAAAAAAGTTTAATACAATCTGACTATCTTAAATTTACCTTAAGTCTCTTGCTGTTAAGATAAAAATTATTAGAGTATAAAATAAATTAAAGAATTGATAATATTTTTCTTTATCACTAGAGCAGCCTTACGTAATGAATTATTTCTACGCTTTTGGTCGCCATTTAAATATCCCAATGGTCAACGTTTTTTCGATGCCAGCATTAATGGATTGGATGTATGAACCTCTGGGTTGTCCGAGAAACCTCGCTTCTGAACCCAGTATTTTACTAAATCTTGCGAATCCAATGTCGTTTTTTGACCGACTTCAAAATGTGATAGAATCGAAATTAATAACCTTTTACTTCAACTACTACGTACGCGAGCAAGATGCGATAGTCGAAAAATACTTTGGTTCCGGCTTTCCAAGCGTTGTAGAATTACCAAAGGACATATCTTTGACCTTACTCAACTACAATCCATCCATCAGTGATATTAGGGTCCACTCGCCTAATGTGATCCCTGTTGGTGGTTTACACATAGTCGACAGTCACGATGATTTACCAAAGGTATTGTAACGAATTTATAGCAAGTATCGATATGGTAATTAAAAACGTCGTCCTTTTTGCTCTATTAGAACGTACAACAATTTTTGGATGGAGCTAAGGATGGATTTGTATACGTTTCTTTTGGATCAATGATTCAAATCGAGACTTTTCCAAAGCCTATTCTAGAAGCCTTTTATAAGGCATTCCAGAAAATTGCTCCAGTTCGAGTACTGATGAAAATTGCAAAGCCAAAGGAGTTGCCCCAACCATTACCTTCCAACGTCATTACCTATCATTGGCTACCTCAAGTTACAGTTCTAAGTAAACTCATATTGTATTTTATTTATTAATTTATTACTAAATTCATTTATTTCTGATAATGTTGCGGCTCCTTTTTTTAGAACATAAAAATATCAAGGCTTTCATCACCCATGGTGGATTGATGGGAACTCAAGAATCGATTTATTATGGTGTTCCAATGATAGGAATACCATTTTTAATTGACCAACATTACAATTTACAATCATATGTTAAAAGAAACTTGGCTATAAAACTTGACGAAAAAGAAATAACCGACGAATCTCTCACGAACGCTGTGAAAGAAATTCTTGTGAATCCTATATACAAGTAAGTGAAAGCCACATGTTGAAAATTATACAATTTTTTATTGACAGTTATAGTAAATAATATATTTGCAGAAAATCGGCTGAAATGGCTGGAAATAAAATGAGAGACGTTCCAATGGATCCAATGGATACCGCAGCTTTTTGGGTGGAGTATATTGCTCGTCATGGAAAGGATGCGCTTCGACCTCCTGTGGTTGATTTAACTTGGTGGCAAGCTTCTTTAATAGATGTCTATGCATTTATTTCATTATTTGTTTTAACAGTATTATATATTATTAAAGTCGCTTTGATGAAAATTATTTCTATTTTTTCTTCGAAAAAAGAAACTATATTATTTAACAGAAAAATAAAAGCAAATTAGTATGAATTACTACTAGCACAATTTACACTACATTGCCTTTTTACAAGTCAATGTTTGGAAAGAGTTTAATTTGTATTAATTATTGTAAGCTTATACTAATAAAATTATACTGGCTGTGGTAATCTAAATATTCTTTATTTTAAACATATTTACAAGGATGAAATTTCAGAAAATTTTTTGACGATCACATTTACAAGATAATCAAAGTACCTCTTAAGCATAAGTCATAAATTTCAAAGAAAACACAAAACTCAGCCGCTTTTAGAGCTCGCAAGGCATAAACTGCGGATAGCATAAAACACCCACTTTCCTGGAAAGTTTAGTACAACATTTACGCTCAAAACCGAAAGATACTCTCGACAGTATATTTTGAGAAAGTACCCGCGATCTTTTTTCGTCCGGCCTTATCCCCCGGCGCACTCGTTCCGTCGGCGCACACGCGCCCGAGGTATCGCTCACCGCGCGAAAAAAGGAGCAGGCTGCGAAGGAAACCCGACGTTATTTAAGACTCTATTGACATATTTACGGCGTCGTAAAGCGCAGAACTTGCTATAGCTTCATCGGCGGCCGCGGGATTGACTCCCTTCCTAGCTCGCTCTCTCTCTCTCTCGCTCTTTCCCTCTCTTTCTCTCAAATTCATCGTTTCAGCCCGACACATTATACTCGTATAGATAGACGAGAGAATTCGCATCGCGTTTATGCGCGACGTCTTTTACGATCAGTTCGATCGATACGAAACGACAGAGAGCGAGCGAGAAAGACGAATATGGAGGTCAATGCAGCGCGAGAAGAAAGGAGAGAGAGAGAGGGGGAAAAAAAGGCGGGATCGGCGTTATTATTATAAATTATGCGCGCGTTCGGTCGTGCCAACACCTCGAAAAACACCTTTACGATCGCGCCGAGGATATAGCCCTCGCGCGAAGATTTATCGGCGCTCCGGCGAAAGCCGCGGTGTATTATATATACAGTAGAAAGAGAGAAAGAGAGGGGCCGAGATAAAATCAGGCGTTATTCAATAGCTCTTCAAAAGTCGTTAATGCCGCATTCGTAATTTCGCGGATCTTTATTTGGCGGATCGACGCCGCCGCCTGTGTAATTGCCTAGCGTGCCGAGTTGCCCCGGCGAATATCAATTTCGCGCGCACGAAATTGCACGTCGCTCGCGAAAGCGCGATTCATCCTCCCCGGGGATGTATAAAGTGTCTCGGTGCGTTTTAACGACGCCCGATAATTTAGCGAATTCATTGGGAGGCTGCCGCCGCCGCCGCCGCCGCTGCCGGCAAGAAACGAGCGGGGCGCGCGCACGGCCGCGCGCTTTTAATGCCTTTAAGAGGGCCGCTGACGTCGGAGCCAGTCTTTTTACGATCGCGCAGCCGATCGATCGACAATTCCCGCCGAGAGGAGCCGCGGAGCTGAGAAAAAAGCCGCACTAATATGTGCGGCTATACGAGTGAACTTGCGCAGCCGCTGTTTCGCATTTTATAGGGATTATTTTTACAGGGAGCTCGGCCACTTTTATACGCGCCTGTACAAGGAAGCTCTTGCTTTAATAATGTACTTGCTATATGGGTAACACGGAGCGTTATATTTACGCCTCGTTCCAGTTATTATTTTGCATATTTTTACGATTCTCTCGGTCAATTATGTATATTCTCATTATTACATTAACTTACTTTTTTTCATTTGCGCTCGCTTGTTCTTTGCCAATTAGTTTATAAATTCTAGTTTGCTGAACACTTAAGTAAATGATATTAACAAATTAGTAACTTTAATAAATTTCTTGAATCATTTATTTATAAAAAATCAGCTTAATAAAAATCAAAGTAAACAGGTCTTCATATAAATAAAAAAAAATTAAAAACGTTTCTTATAAATTATAATTCTTGATTTAAAACCGAGCAGGCATCTTTAACAGTGATGCCAAAGTTTTTCTCCTTTTACTTTCTTACCTATGGCACGAAGAAATTTGCAGAAAGAGTTGGGTCCACCTCACACGAGGTCGAGTCGTCCACCATCCGCCGGACGGCAATTTCGTCCCGAGCCCCTTGAATCGTGAATATTTACGAGAGTGCAGCTCCCGCGGCGATTACGCCTCTTTAGGAGCTTCTAACGAGTCCCGAATTACGAGCGAGTTCTGACACTTTACTCGTCGCTTCCGTCTTTTTTTTTAATCAGCCCCCTTCGCTTGCCTGCGCCTTTTTTTGCGATGCACCGGCCGACTGTTTTACAGCTTGTCGCTCGTTAGTCCCGCGCCGGCCGTAATTGCGCGCGAGGTTGTAAAATTTTTGAAAAATTTCCTTGCACGCGTGATGAGCCGAGCAAGTGTGGAATATATTACGCGCAAAGTCACGGTGCGCATTCCTTTTTTTCGAGCTGATTGTGCGGCGAGAGTGTTTACTTTCCAGAAGCTGTTACAATATGCATGCTGTATGTCTTTTGAATGTTAAACTGCAATGTGATAAACAGATGTGATGAAAGTGGTTTTTTATGAACTTGCAGAAGACAAAATTATAAGATGAATAATTTGAGCCGTTGTGTTAGACGTGCTAGTCGAATATAAAAAAAAGTTTAGGTTTTATTTTTTATTTCAGAAATATCTTTACTAAACATCATAAATTTAATTACATTCCCACTTAAATATGTGGAAAATTAAAACTAATGAATACTAATAAAGAGTAGGCAGGAAAAAACAGTGTCGTTTACCCAAAAATGACTTAAACAGCCCGCCAGCGTGCGCAGATTGGGTGGCTCTGGAAGCTAAAATAAAAGCTTCGAAAACTCATGGGTAAGCAGAGAGCAGGGAGAGCAGTTGCGAGAAGAGAGTGAGAAAAAAAAAACTATCCGAGTAGGCCGTTCATGTTGGTAACGAGCGGATTATACTCGTCGGGGTGAGGCGCGCGCGCGCAATATCAGATGGTCCCGAAGCCGGCTCCGTGGTTGTTAATTAGGATGGATGCCCGCGCCCGGGGCGACTTTTACGAGCGGATACGCCGTGCGCGAAGCCGAAATAGCGCGTCGGACGTTTTAACGCGGCGGAGGAGAGGGCGCGAGCCGGGCCCACCTTCTGCCCTCCTCCTTCGCGGAATCGCCCCGGAGGATCTCCGGCCGCTCCGCCTCGCGGCTCGAAAGTGCGCAGTTATACGCCCGGGACTTAAGTAGTGCCCTGGCGCGCCGCCGATTTTGCACCTCGCGCATGTTATTACGCCGATGCACCGGGGGAAATTGATACTCTCCCGTCAGGCGCCCGCCGAGAGTCCGTTTATGCCCGCGCGACTTGTTCAGATTCTCCGCTTAAGTGGCTGCTCTCGATTTGTTTGTTTTTTTGTCATTTTTCTCGAGGGATCGATTGGCGACTAAACGCTGATGTTTCCTGGCGGAAGGTAGTGTATGACGCACACTCCACTGGCTCGTGCAATTTTAATTTTTTTTTTCAGTTCCAGAAAGCTATCTTTATTTCTGCGAAATTGCATGGCAAACGGTTCCGTTTCGTCGAAAATTGTAAAAATTATGTCTTACGTGATTACAGAGTAGTCAAATAACTTTGTTTGTTGTGAGGCATTTTTAAGAGGTGGTAAAAAGAACTGTTAGAATTACTTTGTTTAGCTAAACTACTTTTTTTCTAAATGGCTGCTCATTTTAAGAATATCTTTTATTTGGAGTTTAAAACTCGCACTTTGTGGAATTGTCCACTTTTAGGAAGATAACTATTTCCGGTAAAAAGAATTTGAAGTATAGAATATTTCACAATGCATACATTAAGATCTAATAATTATGAAGTTGAACATAAATTCTCACAAATTATTTTATGTTAACAATTTACGCATAACACATTAGGAACAGTAAAGAAATAGCAATTTATTTCTATTATGAACAAAGAACTTGAAAGATTCAAGGTGTTGATTTCAACATGATCTTTACTATAAAGAATTTTTGAATGTATCTCGAAATGTATGTCAAAGTAGTTTAACATCTTATAAACCAAGTTAGATTTTAAAAGGCTACTAAAGTGAATGATAAATGATTTTTCTATGATAAAACGAAAACGTCATAAAAATCTTTTTATTTCGACACGTACAAAACACGTAGCTGTTGCATAATGTAAATTAATTACTAATTTACGTTTAATGCTTAAAATTTTATCTGAAAACAACCAGCTCGTAAAAGTCGAATTTGTCGTAAAGTTGGCTCGTAAAAAACTAGTCATAAATAATGCTGTAATATTTATAAATTCCAAAATCAATCCTTTTACTCTGATTATGAAAATTTTCACGTTAATGTAGATCATTAAATTTATAATTTTGTAATCAACTGGTGAGCTTAGTTCGGATATTATGCTAATCCCCCGTTTTTCTCATTAATGAATATTAATTTCCGCAATTTTCAATCAGTTGATAATCTATACTCTCTCAATAACCCGCGGTTGCAAAACACCTTTTTTACCGTGGAAATCCAGCGGCCCGTTTTGAAATAAAAAATGGAAACCTCCTTTGAAAATGTCAAAGCCAAGAAAAACACGGCCTGCTAAATTATTTATGACCCTGAAAAAACTTATTGACAGCGCGCTGAAACTTCCTTATTTTCCAGCCGATCTTTTTCCGCGACGGCGCGTCGCCGCGGTGATCGGGCCTCTCTCGCGCCAAAATTGAAGCGCGAAAACGGCGCGAATCAGCGGCGAGGTCGCGCTGGAAATAACTTATGTAAAGCGCGCACTCGATAACAGCTCGCCCGGCCGCACAATGGCTCGCCGGGGTCGGGGAACAAATCGGCGGAGAGCGACGACAGCTATAAAAAACAGGGCTTTTCCCGGGCGCCGACAGGCCGGACGGACGGGCGGCCCGATCGATTTTCCCCGAGCGAACCTGCACCTCCCGACGGCCGGCCCGACGCTAAATCAGTGTCGATCGTAATTTTTAATCGGCGCGACGGGCCAATCGACGCGGGGCCGGCGCTCGATCGCCCCGAGGACGCGAAGAGTAACGAGCGGGCCGATACTACACCACCGCCGTCCACCGTCGGGAATCGAGCGGGATGAAATCGTACGCGGCTCGCGATAAATCAGGCCCGACGTACTCGCGCGCGCGTTTGCTCTAGCGTGCAGCCGGCTGTCGGGGACGTCCTGCGTCTCCCCCGGCTGCTTACGTGGAATCCGATAAAATGTTGGCTGCGTCCTCGGCTGGGAGCTTTTCGCTTGTTACACTCTTTTTTTATCCACGGCCGGTGATTCGACTTTTACATTTGCTGCTGCTTTATTTACTGGGAGTCGGATGATGGAAATTAGCTGCGCTGCGGCCACGGGAATTTCTAGTTCAACAATTATATATTAGGATTTCTAAAGATAGATTATTCAATGTTTTATTGCCGTTATTAAGATTTTTTCATAAGTATCGCTGGGGAAGAATCGGTTTCTAAGCGTACAGCTTTAAATATCAAGTTATTTTTATATTATAGGAAATCTTTACCGAGGGTACAAAGTGTTCTCTGTAAAGTAACAGATTTATTACGCACTTTATTTTGGAATCTTTCTAAAAAAACATCGTAAAACAAGATTTCAAAAGGATAATAAAAGAGATATAACCGAAAGAAATTGAGGTGGGCATGTCAATTCCAATGGTGTACGTATGAGATTATAGAATACAGCTGCGGGTCGTCTGTAAAATAGGTGAGAACTACGAGTCAATAAATTCCCTCGGAAATTCGCCCCTCCAGTTGGTGCATTAAAAAACGAGTTTTCGGAATCCACAGCTTGCCTACTTCATTTTAGGCGCGAGGCGTTAATGCATGCATAAATAAAGGTAGCTTATAATAAAGTAAACAACGACGCGACTGACACTCGTCGATGCTCACTTAAGCGGTTTTTTCTCTCTCCGCGGCAATATTTTCTTAAACAAAAGGGCCACTACCGGTGACTCGAGTTTCCAGAACCTCGCGACGCGTCGACAAAGTGTCCCGCCTTGACATAACACAGCTGTATAAAGAAAGAGCGCAGCCACGGCACGGGCTTATCGTCGTGGAAATAAGCACAATGGGCGCTCGGCCTTTATCGGCTGGTAAGGGACAAAAAGCGACAGAGACAGAAAAGAAAAGAGGAAAGATTACATTCGGTCTCATTGTTCGCGAGCTGGAGTTCAGTGGTGTGCCAGTACGTGCGAGAGGACGTGCGCATGTGAGAGTGTGAAATGGCGAAGGTGAAGGAACGGTTGCGCCGTCTACCGAGCGGACGGAGGTAATCTGCCGAGTCGTAAAATGTGTCAGGATGTCCGACAAACACCTACTCATTAGGCCAGGTAGGGGCCGTTAGCCGGGCGGCGCGGGATTACGCAAGGCGGCGGGCATAAACTCCCGGCCCGGAGTGAATTATGGCCCCCGACCGCAGAGCATAATTCAACGGGACCAGCGCGAGGAAAGAGACGGGCCCCGACGGGGCTTCATTTATTTATTTTACGCCGCGGCTATGATTTGACGGCCCGGCGATTTTTACGATCGCGACTGTTCAGCGCCGCTCGGTCGCCGCAGTTATACTTACTACCGGTTCGACCCGTGTAAACCGAAAATTAAATAGAAAGTTTGGGGAGTCCCCGCCGCTCTTCGTGGGTGAGAACGAAATTACAGGGAGGCAGGTATATTTCAATTGCCTGATTTCGCTAGATCTATATTTTCCTTTTATTTATTGCCTTGAACCCTATTGATCCTGGAGATTGTCAACACCCAGTTTAAATAGATCGAGATTATTTTAAAGCGGACTTTTAAATGTTCATTTTAGGATCTGAATTTTACAAATACAATAACAAAGTAGAGATTTATAACTATGCAATTTGATTTTTCAAATTTCAAGGATTCATTCAAATTAAATGCGGGAATCTAAAAAACCTTCCAAACAAACTACCCCAAAATAGTGACTCAGATAATTAAATCTCTAAGAAAAGTGCAGCTCCCCGACAAAAGAAATTCCGCTGCTTGGAAAATAAAACGCGAAGTAGATCCCCTCGGCAAATCGCAGAAACGTCCGGCTCCCACAAGGATGCATTTTGCAGGAGCCGTCGAGATGTACGTCCCTGGGGAAGGCGCGGGGCCTGGCATTATGCCTCGCTCGTCGCTGCCCGCGGAATGAGAAACGATCGCGCGAGCGACTCTTGATTCATCTCGTATTATCGTGACGTATAATCGCGCGGCGCGCGCGCGGCCATATCGCGGCCGGATTAATGCGTTCCCTCGGTGTGACGGATGTGACGGCCGCTTCGCGTCCCCCGTCCTCCCTTTTTGCGCCGGAGCAGCTCCCGATACTTTATGGCCGGCGATCCTTTATTGCCCGCGCGCCGCGGAAAAGGTGGACCGCCGCTCGAATATTGCGCGACGCTCTGTCTTGACGAGGCGAGGGGAGGATCTTTTTTGCCACGCTCGCGGTAGTCCCCGCGATTCTCGTAGCTCCGCCTCGTTATGAAGAAAAAAAAAGAAAAAAAATGCAGAGTGAGTGCACGCGATGTATCGTGAGCGAGACCCTCCGAGGGAGTATTAATGAATTAATGCGAGTTTTGCTTTGGCCAGCCGTTCCAAGTTTTTTCGGGACCTCGGGGCTTCGGCTCGGCTTGATGAATGTTCACCGGGGTATTGGGGTTTTGCCAATTGATATGCCTTTGAGCGGTGCCGTCCGAAATGCGATTTATCGCCGTTGCCGCGATTGTTAAAATGCGGAATAATTGGAGCTAATTATTGAACCCCTGCGTTTGCCTTTGATTGAAAAGCTTTTTCGACGGGTGTCATTTCATTCTTGATTCTCCTTTCGTTTCGAGCCCCTTTTGTTTCGAAATAAATTTAAAATTAAAATTTTTAATTTATACGCGCAAACAGATCGTTCAATTTCACGGAGCAGTAAATTCAGTAGCAATCGTCGCATTTGTTACAGCGAAATCCCTTCCGTACATACCGAGCTTCTCATTCAAATATATATCCCCAATAAAATACAGACCGCGGAAATTGAAAGCTGAACCGCAGAAATAATTTTCTCGACAGAGCAGCAAAGACTTGCACATAGAAACCCGTAGAAAACGGCCTCGGGAGAAATCGCTCGCGGAGGCGAGACGGAGCCCCGGCTGATTAAGCCGGTCGCACCTCTTAGGGGGGAGAAGGAGGTGGGAGGTGGGGGCCGGAGGAGCCGCGAGCTTATACGCCGACGGGCCTCTTATACATTTCAAGATAGGAATCTCGTCGGCGGCGGGGCTCGTACGTTGCTCTCCCGCCTTGTAGCGCGCTGTCGCCCGAGTAATTGGCTACTGAATTACACGGGGCGATAGCGCGAGCGAGGATGTTTCATATAAGTGCAGAGGAGCGGCGCGCGCGCTAAACGCCGGTGCACACTCCGGGCTTTTTTTGTCGCGCGCGAATATGGGCATGCCGAGCGAGGCCCTGCGTGCGAATGAGCCGCAGCTCACGGCCGCTGGAATTACGGGGAAACGCGCCGGGCATCGAGTATAAGGATACGACGCGGGCTATGCTAATCGTGGGAGCTAAATTATTTATGTGCTCGTGAAAATTTGCTTTGCATTTTTAAGCTGTATACTTTGTTTTCAGATTAGTTTCTTGGCCGTTTCTTCGCGGGAGCAGTTACAGCTCTTATCTCGCACAAAATAAAACTGGCACTTTTCTACATCAAGATTATTTTAAATGTTTTATTTGTTGAATGTTATTAGTTTTTAACTGATTCTGTAAACGGAGTTTATTAATGCACACATTAAAGACGTAAAGTTTATTTTTTATTTCTTACGATTCACGACTTTATAATTAAAATTTTATGTTCTAAAAATAAAAATGTGATTACTTTAAGATTTACAGAAAGGGAGAAAACATGATGGTTGATAAAAAGAGTTTAGATATAAATCGATAGAAATTTATTTAACATTATTTTGGAATTTTCTCAGATAACTTTTATTTTTTTAATAAATTTGTTCTTATTCTTTGTAATTTGTGTGTCTAAATGATGAGCAATTTACACTTATCAAAACAATACCTATACGCTTCCCAACTACTTATGCTCGTAATTACATCTATCTTCGCGTAGCATAATCACGTGGAAAAATTAAAAACAATTTTTTTATTATAAATTCATAATTGCTGTTTTAAATATGCATATTCATTATAACCGACGACACTTAATGAAAAGTCAAGATTAAAATTTGAAAAACGTGAAAATGTCTGTAAACCATCGTGAAACTTTAAAACCTGAAGTCAGTTTGTCTTGTAAAGTTTCGTAATTACGTACACTTACGATGCATAACTTATAATTTTACATAATAGACTGCAACAAAAGTAGCAGGTATTCTATTAACAACTCGGGCCGCAATTACTCCGCCGGCCGCGTACGAGCGCTCGAGCGATAAAAAGAAAAAGGCCGGCTGATTGAAACGTAGAACCGATTGATCCTTTACGAGGATGAGCGCGCGGCTCCGCGCTCCGATGGAAAAAAATCCTCTCTATATACCGCGCGGCGATTACGCTCGGCCGAGTGCGGATCGCCCGCGGCGCGGCTCGCGCGATAATGCGAAAGGGGAAAAAAAACGGGCGAACGCGCCAAAGGAGGCAGTCGCGCGTCTTCTGCACGCCGCGGCGGGCGCGCGCGCGAGCTCGCAAAGGGGAAATTAATGGGCCGAGATACGAGGCCTCGTGGAAATTACACGGTAGAGGAGGTCGCGCCGCGGCGATCGCGCGGAGATCCTCGTTAACCCCGCGGGGCTATCTCAGCGCCGCGATGGCCTTCTTTAAAACGACGCGCTATTATCGCGCGGGCGCGCGCGGGAGGCCTTATCGCGCTTTCTCTTATTAGCGAGCGCGAGCGCGGACGACGCGTCATTTTAGCTCGTTATTAAACGCTCACTCCGCGGGCTTTATCGCGACTGTCTCTTGGACGCGCTCGGCGCTCCTCGTCGTTTAATTGAAATTTATGCCGGTTAACCTCCTTTATTTTTCTTGCGTTTCTTGGCGAGTTTTTTTTTCGTTTTCGCTCGCTTATCGCCCCTTCGCGTGTCGGCGCTGAAACGCATTTGGCTCGGCGCGGAATGACAGTGACGATGCGTCATTCGACAACAAACTTTACAAAGTCCATTAATTTCCGGCGAGTTCGACGGATAAAAATTCCGTGCAATTTAAGTCGGTGTGATTAATTTCTAATTCCGGAAAGACGTCGGCTCTTCTATTCCCGACGCTCGCACGACACGCGATGTGGAAAAAAATGTCACTGCCACTCATCACGATTCATAAATTCATGCCTTGCGGTGCCTTCCGTCAGCGAGACAAAAGACAGTCATCGAACTCGATCGATCAATCATCGAGCGGTATTAATATGAAAGTCACTTTGCGACTCGGACGGAAAGCACGCGGCGATCGGTTGAGGGGCTAAAGAAGAGCCTTAGCCGAAGGGACGCGGAGGTGACGCGTGGGGTCTCGGACGTCAAGCGCGCGGGTGGCTCTTCCAATCACACGACGGATTTCGTCCTGTGTATTATTGAGGAGGAGCTGACGCGCGGTAGGCTTGTTGCAAAATATGAAAGGCATGTCAATGAGCGTGACGTGAAAGCTGATTGCGACTGCAAATCCTCACCGTTAATCTTCCTCCTTACTTTGCATTTAAATGAGTAAAAAAATGACTCATTCATTTTGTTTTTCATTTATTCCTTTCAATTTTAATTATTGCTTTGCGATTACGTTTTATAAAATAAATACATTTTTATATATAAACGTGCATTAAAAAAAGTTAAATTTTTTTCCATTATATTTTTAGTAACTGAAGAGTGCAATTAATCAATTTATTAAAAAAAATTAATAAAAGCCCTGTTTTAGAGAAATCCGTTAATTTCACATGTGCTAAGAAAACTCGTGTTCGCATCGAAGAAAAAGGGGATCGCTTTGCGAAGGAAGGCGCTGCGGAATCAGGAAAAGCGAGCTCAACTCGTCGGAAAAAGTAACCACAGCGCACGTACACTCGAGCTCGCCACCTGAACAGCCAGCACACCACGTCGGAGTTCAGGCTCTCGGGGCGGCTCGGGTCGCGTGTACGTACACACACACGGAGTCAGCCCGGCGAGTCGCAGGGGCGGGTGATGTACGGCTTCGCGGCCGGCGCGATACGCCGACACTAAAAGGCTTAACGAGCATCTTTGTCTATGCCCGGCGAGTAAACAGGACGTGGCTTATCTTGTCACGAAAAATCTGCCCTCGCGCGCGCTGCACGAGCACTGCCGCCGCTGCTGACTCTCGGGCTTTTTTTCCGCCCGATTACGCGACTCCTTCGCCCTCGTCCGCCTTATACATTTTTCGCCGATTAGCCGCGCGGGATGCGTGGGCGCGCGAGATAATAGCCTCCGGGGTAATATGCAAAGCCGGAATTGAAAAGCTACGCGACCGTACCCTTTTTTCTTCGCCCTCGACGCGCTTAGTCCGCGAGTCGTCGGCTCCTTTAATGCCCGCCGGAGATTAAGATAGCGCGGCCCCAAAGGAGTTACACTGAAGCTTCATCCCGTTTAAGTGGTGTGTAAAAGTCCGATTGCCCGATAGGTGCGAATATTTATCGCGCGTAGACGATGAAATTAAGGATGCGATTTTAGATTTTATTATAATTTTCGCTCGGCGGTACTCGGTCGTTTTATTAAGGACTTGGGCGATAAAAGGAGTGGCTTCTTTTAAGTCACTGATAAATGTTTAAATGTATCTTATTTATAAATATTATTGCTTCAATGGATACGGCTGTTGATGATCGGAAATGCATTATGGATTATCTTCTGTTTATTAGGTATATCTTGTTTATTTACACATTTATAGCGGAGTGATAACGTCACACTCATAAAATGTGCATACATTACGCTAAATTTTTTACTATTCATGATATGCAAAATAAATTAAGATAAAGTTTGTTATTTTTGCAAGTATTTTAAATTATACATGTTTAGGCTAAATGCCTAAAAACGTCATCAAATATGAAATCGCTTAATACCTTATTTTCATGAAATAAATATTTGAATGTTAATTCATCAAAGAATGACTGGTTTAATTGACATATTTACATGCATTAATTCAAATTACCAAGAAGCTTCACTGGCGGCATTTCAAATGTTATGTTGAAATTTTCTTTTACACGATAGACACACGAAAACGACACCTATAAAATGTGGTTGAGTAACGAAGTCAATCAAAAAGTCCGAAATAAAAACGTCCGAGTCGAAGAAAAAAAACTATGAATAGGCCCATCAATCTTACTTTTAGCATCGAAAATAAACATTTCGACACCCGAATTACGAAACGCGCCGGACCCGGTCGCACGGATCTCGATCCAGCCGGAGCGAAGACTTCGTAGACGAGCGGTTAACTCAGAAGCTACGCGAGGCACATAAAGCTGTCGCCGGTGCCATCCGCTTACTCTCCATTAACTTTCACGCGTCATCTCGCCTATCTGGCCGTGATAAAGCCCGAGTACCGGCGCGCGGCTCCTGCGAAAATTCGCATAAATAATCATCCGAGCGGGTCTACTTAGCGACGTCGGGAATCGCGATACCTCTTAATTACAGCGCGCCGCTCGGCCGATAAGTAACGATTTCATTACGCCGCGGCGTCCGCGGAAATTCGCCTTCACCGAAAATAAAGAGCCGTCGAGCGTGCAGTGCGCGCGGTGCCGCGAGCGTCGCTCGCCGTGAAATTAACGCGCGCGTCGCCGGAGAAAGGTGACGCGCGTCGAACCGGCAATTAGTATCCGGACATCTTTATGGACGGCGCGCGCAGGTGCCCGTCGCTTTATATAAGGATCTCGCGGGCACGTATTAATCTTCCCCTCCCCCTCTCCCCGGCACAAGACTCGTCGAGCCGTCCGTTTCGTTCCTTCTTTTTTTATCCCCGTCGTTCGGCCGCCGCGGCTCCTTTTTGCCCCGGAGGAGGAAAATCCATCGATTAAACTCAGCGAGTCCGGTGTGCTTTAGGAGGTCGAAAACTCGTTTGCGAGTTTGATGAATGCGCCTTTTTGCGCGCTCGTTTCGCCCGTCGCGTCCTTTACATGTAAATGACAAGCGCTTTCGACTTTTCCTTTTTGCTGCGCCGATGACTTTTGGAGCCGCGCTTGTAATTGGCTTGATCGGACAATTTTGCACACTTTACGGGCAGCCGTTTATTAAACTAGCGCGTCGAGATTGATGCGTCGATGAATTATATAGTTCATTTTATGTAGGTCTCCCGCTTCAACAAATAATGGACGATGTTCTACCAAATGAAATTTTGATGGGTGAAAAGTATCGGCAATGGTTTTTACAATTTTTTCTTTCTTTGCTTTGAGCAATTTAATAATTAACTGCGCATTCTCCCACCATTAAATAATTTATGATGAAAAAATACGTGAAATAACGAGCAATCTGTAGGAGAGGAAATTACAACGTAACATTCAATAAAAACAGCAATTAAGAAAAAAAAACTTTAATGTGTGCGGTACTTATCTGTCTCAAGCCGAGAAAATTTCAGTTGAAATTGAGAATTAATAAGTACTTCTTACATAAAGGAGGTTTTAAATGTACGTTCGGTCTGAAATTATGTAATTTTTCATGCTGCCCCAGGAGAGAAAAGTGTAAGTGAGTAATTACGTTAATTTATAAATAAACAAAAGGCCCGCGGTCTCCCTTAAATCGCGATAACGAATTAACTTGATACACTGCAACAAACCCACCTGATTACCTTTAATGGGCGCAATAAAAAATTCCCGAAAACTTTTACAGCTCATTCAGGCTGTACATTAAAGCGCGTAATGATGTTTTAATAAATACGCCAGATAAATTTACAAGGCAAAAGAGCGCGCCACTTCGAGAGCGAGCGGAGGCCGTGGCGATAAAAAAAAAAGTTCGGACGCAGGTGGCTGGCGCAAAAAGTGCGACTTACTTACTGATTGAAACGGCTTACAAGCCGTTCGCCTGCGTTTTCCCTCCCTTTTTTCGGAGCCGCGCGTCCGCGCCAATCGCGCGGCGCATCTCGCGGGGGTAATGACGAAGCCCGCGCCCCGCGCGATAAATAATCGGGCAGCGCGCTCGTTTTGTAATTCGGCGCGGCGCGCGGCCTCTCGCTTCGTTCGACGCACGTGTAATTACGCACTTTGGCTGCTCCCATAATGCGGGACCCGGCTCGTGAAATTATGCGCGAGAATTATTTATGAAGGAGACCGGCCCCGGGGAAACGCGAAAAAAAAGTGTACGGAGAGCCGAGGAGGAGGCCGTTGATTATCGCCGGCTACTCTGTTATTACCGGCTGTCGGAGGGCTGCCGCGGGTAACGGGTTCATCGCTTTCGTCGTCGAAATTAGCCCGCGTGCGCGACTAAAATAAGAGGGGGAGCGCCGATTAAGGGCTAATTGAATGGCGACAAACTTCGGGGAACGAGACTTACTGATGGAGAATTTTCAACGCTTCGTTAAATTATTTAGGACTGTCGAAGCGATCGGGTTATTTTCGACCGGGTTGCTTATTTGGTAGCTCATTAGTTTTACCGGTTATAGCGAATGCGTCATTTTTACTTTTCATGCGGTTTTTGGGTAATGTATTCCCGGGCTTAATTTATTAAATTACCTACCATTTATTCGATTCATTATGTTTTATTGCATGCGATGGATAATAAATGTTCACTTGAGGTTTTATATTTAAATGACACACGTCAACTTTTATGTTACTTCATTTATTTATCGTAATCAATATTGAAATGTACATTAAAAACTTGCCTGGATATTGGCCTTATTAAATGCATTTACATTTAGTTATAAATAGAGTCATCACAAATGCATGTATACAATTTCGCTTAATAAACACATCCTCAATATTTAATTCATTTGTAAAGCAAAATTATCATACATTACTGAATTGGTTGAAAATTTACAAATTTTCGAGTTACTCAACAACAACACTGCATCTTATATTCTCGAGTCTTCCAAATTAATTTAGCCCAACATATTTTTTCAGTGAAATAAATTTCAACCAGAAATTCATTACAATAAATTAAAAATCAGAGATATATTTAGACACTTTAAAATTACTCTTATCCTTTATCTTTCATCGAAGCCGCCGAACATGATCATTCCCCAATTCACTTTTCTTACATTAAATTTAATAATGCCATAAAGTTTAAAAGCAATCAGTTGAAGATAAATTAAAGGAGCGCTCATTATACAATGTTATATATCCGCAGCTTTTAATTAAAATACATTCGTACGTTCCTCGCAACGAATCCATCGGGAAATTATACGAGCGTCAGACAGCGGCGGGATGTCATTCACCTTAATATTTCAAACGGCACTGACACAGTAAGCCTTATATGAATCACGCCGGGAAGCATCAGCGCCGACTTCCGAGACTCACGAAACATCAATAACGAGCGAGAGGCGGCAAAAAGCCGATGCCGCCGGCCGACAACAAAGGCGGCTAACTCGTAATTAAGAGCATTATCGCGACTGCATGACCCATATAATAAATCAAGTGTCGGAAAAATTTCGCGCGCGGATGCTCGTGTTTTGACATTTTCCTCTTGCAGCCGTCATTGCAATTTTGATAAAATATGTAAATATTTTTTTAAATGGGTCAAACATGCTTTTGTTTATATTGCACATTTTATTTCTGTTAAAACTTATATAAGTATTTTAAAATATTACAATTTTTTAATAAGATTTTTTTATCAATTAAATCAAGTTTATTAAAAGATTTTGCGTAGGCCAATTGATATTAATTAATATTACTCATCATTTATTAATAATAAATAACACGTATAGGTACGATAAGATAATTTACTTAGCACACAAGTGCGCTTTGTTACTGTTGTTTCAGAACATTATTTTGCAATTGCACTTTTTGCAATTTTCGTAAATATCTGCATCGAGATGCCAACTAACACCGCGAGAACTGAATGTTCGCACGCAGAATTCCCATTCAAAAGAAGACTTTTCTCCCACACTTCGAAATTTCATAAACTTGAAGCAAGCGGCGGATCGGCCGTCTGAAAAACTCTGCAGTGCAGCATGAGCGTCTTGCGAAAACAGCGGCGCAGAGCATCTCGCGCCTCCTTGCATTCCGTTCCCCCGGCGCATGCATAAGCCGCTCGCGGCCCGCGCCGCGAGAAAAACGGCAAATAAATCAAAGGTACGCGGTGAAAAAGCAATCTCGGTTTAAGGCGGCCTGAAATATGCAGGCCCGGGGACAGTAACTCAGGCGATAAAATGCCCGGGTCTGGCCCCTTCCGCGGCGCGGAAAAATGAAGGAGGGCCGCGCTCCCGCGCACCGTAGAGCCACCTGTGCGTCGGGATCCCCGCGGACATACATATATACATGGCTGCAGCCGCGAGACCGGCTCCTTCGCTCGCATCCACGTTATAAATCCAGGAGATAATGACGACATGTTTATGCTCTTCATTTGTATGCCGGGCAGAAGAGCGGAGTTGCTGCTGTTGCTGCCGTTGCTGCTGTTCCTGCGCTCGCGGTCGTTTAGCAGCTGGGGAAAAGCCACCGTGGCCGTTTCTAAGGCCGCTGGCTCACGTCTTCCTCATCACCTTTTCCGACTGTGGTTGCTTCTTCTCCATCTTCTTTCGCCGTGATTCGCTTGATGGGGTGCGACTCAGACTCGATCTAAGTTCTCCAAGTGTATTTGAAAGAGAAAGTAAGACGAAGGGGTATAATCACAGCGAAAATGACTTAAGTAGAGTCAGGGAAAACTATTTCATTTTCTGTTCAATTATCTAACCCACAAAAAATAAAATTTTGCGTCTGATCTGCACTGCACGTAAATCTCATTTCTTTTTTGACTCTTGTACGGTTATGCAAGATCACCAGCTGTTTATTTGGGTTAAATGATGATTTTGTATACGAATAGGACAAGTGTGAAGGACACAAAATAAAAAAGATAAACTGTTCAGGCAACGAAAAATCAAGTACAAAATTCAAGCTCTAACATGAGCATGTTAGTACTCGTGTATACACACCGATAAAATGTTACAATCATTGTTATGTTATTCTTCGGAAAGTTAAAACGTACACATTTTCATGCACACGATATTCGGAATTATACAATCATTTTTCTACAGATAAATACCGTTAACAGCTGGAACTGCCGAAAACATGAGAACATTCGAAAGAAAATGGCTTAACAAAGCATAAGTGTAAGTAAGACTCGAGCAGCTTACACATTTAAATAATTTATGCCTCATTCCTGACTATTTCCATGCGTCGGCCGTCCCCTTCTCTCCGCCCAAAAGCAAATTACCGAAAGTTTAGTATTCCATACCGCGAGCGCATATATCACTCCGGCGGAGGCCGTTCCGAGACGCGGGCGCTTTCGCCCGAGCAACGTCGCCGTCGGTTTATGCGCCAATAACGAGCACAATACCCGGGGACCATTGCCGCGCTTGACGGACGCTAGATTACGATGATGTACGGCGCGCCGTCGTACACCGGGCTACCGGACTTTTTGCCCCCCTCCCATCAAGCTCGCGGAGAAACGAGCCGCGATATTTCACTTATTCGCTCGCGCGACGTCCCGCGCCGTATCGGGATCCCGCGACCTCGATATATTTCCCGAGCCCGATGCACCGGCGTGCACGCCGGAGGTAAGGGATCGGGGAAGGCGCTCGAGGTGACCGATCGGCCGCGCAATTATCGCAAAACTCCGGCGAGCCGACAATTTTTTTCCCTTTTTTTATGTAACGAGGCCCGTTTCGAGCACAATGAGATAATAACGTCGTAAAAGCTGAAAGAGATCTTTTATGCGCGGGATTTATGCCGGGAGCGAAAATTGCCGCGCGGCTGCGAGATCGCGCGCGGCTACCGGTATAACCGATCATTAATGCGGTACAAAAAAAATGACGGCAAACAATACTTTATTGCGGCGATAAAAACATTTCTCGCGAACGAGGATAATAGAGACCGTTTTTCTTACGAAAAATATTACTTATAAATCATGAATGATATACGAGCGTAATTCCGTGTGAACTCGGAGTAAATTATTTATAATTGCTCGATCATTATCGACGAATTTGCTCGTTTGCGTAAACAACGCTTTTTCGACTGTGCAGCCTATCTACTCCTTTATACAAATAGGAATTAAAGTTGATTTATTTCTTGATAAAAGATTACAGTGATACTCGTAGATTGTATGCAGTATATACTACCATTGTTTTAAAGTAAATTTTAGAAATCGTAAAAAAACCGTTGCATCACACAAATTAAACTCTTATAAACTAAATATTACTTTTACGAATGATGTAATGAACCATAATAATATTAAAAGTAAACGCGTTACATCAACATCCGAGGAAAAAAAAACAAAATAACTCACTTAAAAAGATTAGTTTAAAATCTAATCTCCGCGGTAAATTATACACTCGTAAAATTTGTTTTTCTGTTATTTCAATTTACGTTTAGCATCTTTTTAGTTTTCCTCGGAGTCTCGCATAAACAAGAACCGTTAAAAAAAAGAATTACTTCATTTCAGAAATTATAAAGCCGCGCGAGCCCAACCTCCCAGCTAATAATCCCCCAAAATCCTAATCAAGATACTAGTGAATAAATTGTAAGCTTTCGGAGAGAGCCCAGCGGCGTGATTGATTGATACTTCTCGGGGCTCCGAGGCGTGCCGTAAATGAGCCGCGCCGCAAGGAGCAGCCAATTTCACAGCAGGTACATCATTCAGCGGACGATAAAGCGTAATTCGTACATCATTGATGTGCCCGGTTTATCGCCGGATTCCCGGAGGCTCGGGCGGCTCGCGATCAGAGAGGATGCCCGGCGCGTCGTCTCATTAACGTTTTCAAAACACTCGAAACGCCTAATGGCCGTATATTATCGCGGGTTAGAGAGAGTGGGAGCGGGTACGACGCGGCGAAGTTTATAACGCAGGTAATAGGCAAAATTAACGTTTCTCGAAAGGAGGTTATAAATATAAAAGCCGTCCGCGCGATCCTCTCCAAGGCTGGCTTTTTTTTTTATATCCGCGCGCATTAATTTGCTTTTATTGGCGTGGCGTGTAGGTATTGCGATAGCCGCGCGGGTGTATTAAACGCAGGCCGTTGTGTGCACAACCTACCGTGCCGTTGCTTGGGTTCGCGCGCCGAGGCTATAAGCGCGCCGCGATAAGGAGGAAAATGGGGCCCAGTCGATCGTGAGGTGCAATTATAATAGCCGCGGTAAGGAGGATAACGGCCTCGTATTTGCTTAAACGTCGTTGCGCCGGGAATATAGCGCTGCTAGGACCATTATTAGCCGTAGTTTATGAAAGGACGCAAGAGACAGAGCCGGTCAGACGACGCGCGCGGTGATATCGCGGTTTTACAGCCTCCCGGAAATCATTGAACCC
The DNA here is from genome assembly GCA_900480045.1 of Eurytoma adleriae. NCBI lineage: Eukaryota > Metazoa > Arthropoda > Insecta > Hymenoptera > Eurytomidae > Eurytoma > Eurytoma adleriae. The sequence goes on from UXGC01000506.1 coordinate 76,970, forward strand.
GGTTCTAGTGCAAAGGAGGGACGCCGATATGGATCTTTGGCAGATTGTCATTTACGGCCGGATTGTGGACGGGCTTTTCATGAATTACACTGTTGCCTGTTATCTTCTGCATACTTTTCCTCGCTAACTTATTATTATTTTTCACTATTATATAGCTGGTCACTTTGAAGGGGCTATTCCTTATAGAACTACTTTTCGAAAAGTTCACAAAGCAAAATTTAAGCACGTAGATGCAGAAAAGTATACGCGAGTAAATGAAATAAATTAGTTAGACACCTTTTTTAGATTTATTACTTCACCTTACACATAAATATTGCGTTGATTAATTTATTTGATCAATGTGTGTTTAAGATTTATTAAAATTACGTTTGGCTTTAAAATTTTTTTTCCTTAAAATTACACAATATTTTAATTGAATTCAAATAATTTCAACCTTATAATTAGAAAAAACTTAAGTCATGACTTCGACAGTAAATGTATTTTCAACCCGTTATAAATCATTTCTAATAATTAATAAAATCTAGACTCGTGTAAATATGATTTGCAATCAAATTCTAAAATCGTGACTAACTCAATTTATGACTCCTGGAAGAAACCCATTCAAGACGATAAATTTAAGATTTTATTTCTGCTGAAAAAAGGTTAATCTTTTCTGATAAAGTCATTAGCCGCCCTGGTGCAAAAATACAAGTCAAAAGTATTCTTTGTCGTCACAGATATCCTTACATCTTTCGTCATATCTCGCCTTTTTCACGGAATTTTTCGAACTCCTTGGCTCATAAAATACTCACTGGGAGCTAGCCAAGAAAGAAAAGTCCGAGAATTCGCGTATATTCGCCAGGCAACTTCGCGTCATAAAATATCTTTATTGTACAAAGCATATGCAAATTGCAATATTTACGATTACAGCCGCTAATTATACAGCGGCGCTCATGAGCAAAATGTCAAAGCGGCGGTGGCCGTGTGGTCAGGCTACTCGCGCTAGCAATAGGTCTCGCGGTTTACGAGTCCAACGGCCGCCTGAATGCGCACACGTATGTGCTACCGACTCGTCTTCCTCAAAGACTTCTTTACTTTGTCCGCTCGCGATAAGTGTAGCCACGCTCTTAATGGTTCCTTAAATACGCTTCATTCAACTGTTCATTGGCAAAGGCCAAAGTTGAGAGATCAATTCATGAGTCTGTGAAAGTTTATGTAATTTGCTAACGAGCAGCTGAAGAAATTGAAATACTTGATGTGATTTGATGTCTCAATGCATGGCTTTCATAAAACATATAAAAAATCTGATACCCTTTAATTGTTTTCTCCTTATCTGAATTTGATAAAAATCTTACGATTCATTTTTTTCGACTGCCGCAGTTATTAAATTGAGTAATTCTTGAATCAACTATAATTAGTTTTATTTTAAAGGAAATTTTATACTTATATATCAAGAAAAAGTCTTGAACGATTAATCTGTAATAATAAATGTAATAAATAATTGAGATTATTTCTATAATCTTTACTCGTGACTTGATTTATGAGATATATTAAGTATACTTCATAAATGATCCTTTTGAACAGTGAAATTTTCTTCATATCAGAATCATAAAGAACTCAGAGTGTATTATCGCGGAATCGACAGATTGTGACTACAAACTTGCTTTTAAATATCTAATATTGTCGAATGTTTTATAATTAAAATAAAGGGATCATCTTCTAGCTAGAACTTTATCAGTTACTTATTCAAAGTTTGTTAAAAATATAAAATATATTTTTTTACAATTAAGCTTAGGACTATAAGATTATAATAAATTGATAAGTTGATATTGCTAAAAATTCGATTGACTCCATCTAAAACATGAATGAAACACTGATATTCTAAACATTTTCGTTTATCGCCCATTCAATAATTTAACAGCCGCCATTAAAATTTTACCACTGAAAGATCAACCACCAAATCGCCAGCAATCTACTAAAAATATGACATCTCTTTCCGCTTTTATTTCACTCACAAAAAAAGTACCGCCTGTCAAAAAAAGGCGGGTCTATACCAATAAAACTATATAGCTATGACGGCTACAAGTGCCAAGCGTAAAGACTCAAAGCCAGCAATTTTCCCCAGCATTTTCCGACGCGACCGCCAGATGCACTCCGAAGCAGCAGGCCCGGACCATCGGCCGGCTTAATTAAAGAGCTCGGGAAGGTGCGTCGGCGCTCAAGTGGCTTCACCCCAACAATAACAGTCGAAGGCTCGGCGTCGCGACAGCCGCAAAGGTCGGCGGCTCAATGGGTGTACGCTCCATGGAAGCGCGAGGACAGTCGGTCGCAGCAGCGGGGTCGGAATGAGCGCGATAATTACGAGCCGAGAGTGCCGGGCAATTTTCGGCTTTTACGACGTCGCGGCCATCGCCTCGCCCCCGCTCTGTTTTTCCAAACAGCGCGGCGCTCGTAAATAACAATAATAGCTCATTTCCGTGAGCCCCGTCGTCGATCTGAAATCACGGCGGAGCCGAGCGCTTCTTTTTCCGTGAAGCGATAAAGGGTGGACGACGCGGAGGATCTCCATCGGAGTGCGAATTTCTTCTGAGAACGCGTACTGCGCTGCAGGCGCTCGCGATTTTCCCAGGCCGATTGAATTTACGAGGAGTTGAGAACTGCTTACATTTTTTTTCACTGTGAGACTTTTTACGACTGTCCTGAAATTGAAAAAATTATGAAAGATAGGTATGGCTTGAGTCGTGGAATGTGTGTAGATATTTGAATCTTTACTTTACTGATAATTTATTTTTAAACTTGAGTTCTATGGGAAATTTTTGTCAACTGATTATTTCTACGTGAATATAGTAAATCCTTAAAGGATATCGCCACCTGCAGACATTAATAAAAAGCAATTTAATTATCTGCTGTAATCTTTATAAGCATACGTTCGGCGAATCACATGTAATATAAATGTAATTATCCTTATCAGCTTTTATTGTAATACTTTAGTGAGTCCTTAATTGTGCTTTCAAAGTGTGGGTACGAAAATTGAATTTTTTGATAAAGTCAAAGTATTTCCAATCGTTTAAAATGAAATTTCGGTTTAATTGAATATAAATTATTATATCAACGTATACAATTAAATGTTACTGCAAAAGTCGAAAATTTATTTTAATGAATTGTACATTTAAAATTTGTAAAGTTAATTGATTTACAAAGCAGAACATGTATACAATATTCAATGAATTATTTATAAAAGGTATTGTATATGCTTCAAAACTAAACGATCTTAATTTATTGATTACGCTGAACAGACAACAAAATAATTTATTGTCCCGTTGTTATCTTTAAATGCTATAAATAAACTTGGAGGTGGATACGTAAGTATGTGATAGATTACAGCTCTAAACTAATTGACTGAATTTACCTCTTAATAACGTTAACATACAAATATACGGAGCGCGGGGCTAATGTGTAAATGCATTCAATCATCGCTCAATTATAATGAATGATTAAATCTAAGTGCCACTGGTATTTCGACGTTATATCGATGGCACGGGAGTTTTCCCAATTAAATTTTGAAATAATATCCACGTTGATGCGGTGCCCGCGATAAATGCGAGCTCGTCGAAAATTGTCGGGCTGTAAAATTTAATTAGCGCGCGCGCATTTATCCCAAATGCCGTGTCGGGCAATTTGTACTTGTAAATAACGTGATATTTGTCGAACTCATTAAAAATGGACGAGCGACGCCGCGTCGATATTTTTAAAAATCGAGCGAGAAGTAAAATCGGGCCGAGGCGACGGGAAAAAATTAATGGCAGGAGGATTTAGGCGAGCGCGCTACAGATTCGGCGATGCCTCTCGACTTTATTCCGTTATTTACGGCCTTTTGATTGGCGAAGGCTTTTATCCCCGCTGTTGCAAGATAAAGCGGAGCTGGCCGAAAGTAGTGCTTACGTGATCAATATTGGCCCGCCTTGGACTATTAAAAACTCGCATAATTTACGATGTGCGATCGGGAATTTCACGACCTACCAAATTCTCAAACTCGAATTTATGCAATTGTTCGCTTTAAGCCGGCGCACTCTTGAGACTTGCAATAATACCAAATATTTGTATAAACATAAAAATTTTGGAGAAATAGAAGAGAAATGCAGATGTAAAAACGCGCCCGGGGATTTGTATAAAAAGATCGAAAAATGCTATTTACATATTGGCTTAATTGCGTGCGCGACCGAGGGCGCCCGGCAAACGAGGCAATCAAACGGAGTCCGGCTGCATTCTTTCTCATCATCGAAAATACGAGCAGTCCAGCGCCGGGCTCTCTTCGATTCGCCGGAGTAAAAAAACGTGAGAATCGAGTCAGTTCCGTGAACGAGTTCGAAACTATCGGCCGGTGCTCCTGCGGCGCTTCTTCTTTTTCTCCTCCTCCCGTTCTCCCCAGCTCCGGTAGTCGACCGGCCGCGCGGATCCTAGAGGACGCGTCGGTTTTGTCATTTATCTCGTGGCAGCGCATCTGTCTTGAATTTATATCTGGGCTAGCGGGGGTAAGTAAAAAAGGAGGATTCGCGAATCCGGTTCGCTAGATCCTCGTACAGTTCCGCTTGCGACCGGCCCCCGGCGACAGGGATTCACTATATAAACCTAGGACCAGGCTGCCGAAAGCATCCAGATCACTCGCAAGCATCAGACAGTTAAGTAGTCCAGTGCTCCCAGTGAGTCCACGTGGTTTTCTTCGACCAAGCTCCGATCTCTTCGACATTCTTACGAAAATGTGCAACTCGGCTCTGTATCTGACCGTCCTGGCGGCGTGTCTGGCGGCGAGCTCGGCGAGGCCAGCGGACATCGTGGCCCGAGTCCCCTCGAACTTCTACTACGGCACCAAGTGGGTACTCTTCCGGGACAACAGCATCCCCGACCCGCCACCCAACGTCATCCAGCACGAGAACAACGTCCAGGTGTTGCCCAGCTACCAGTACCCCCAGCAGCATCTGCCACAGCAGCAGCAGCTATTCCAGGGCTACGGCCAGCCCGTCCACGTGACGCCGGCGCCCGTCCACGTTCCGGTGGTACCGACCCACATCGAAACCGCGCCTGTCCTGGGTGACTTCGACAGCGAAGTAATTGAGAGCAGAGCTGCGCATCCCACACCGGCACCGGTGTTCAAGGTTACCAGCTACTCAGTCAGCTCCGTGCCTTCCACCTCCGTCCACGTCGAGGGTCCCGCTTACTACCTCAGGAAGAAGAAGAACGCGGCCCAATAAGGACAACCCACTGCGAGGTTGATCCAGCGGTGAATCGGTGATCATTATTTTTCTTCTTCATTTGCGCATTTTTGTATTTGATTACCATTAATAATGCTTAGTTAATTTTATCGCCGCATTTGTAATTTTTGCTCGCGCTTGTACGATTGTTTCATTTGATTTCAAAGATGCTCGCGTGCGTCACTTTGCACTATTGTAATTCACAATCGCTCGTCGATCATTTTCATTCACTTTGAGATCAACACTTCATTCATTTGCGTCATGCATCGTTAAACAAATTATTCTTGTCATCGTTGGAAAAAACATATTCATTAGCTGCCATAGTTCGCGAATGTGATTGTTTTAATGCTAATGTTCCTTTGACTCATTGATTTGTTTGGATGCAACTTTGTCTTATTTGATTGCGTTTTATGCGACGATTGTTACGGGTCGACACGTAACCATTGCTGCAAACTTTCATTTATGTACGCGAGGTGTCCGAAAAAATCCACATTAGCATTTACTCGAGCATCGAATGAAACTTTTTGTACTAAACATTTTAAGAAGAAATTATGTCAAAACTCATCCATTGCATTTGTTAAATGTCGTTTTAAGAATAAATAAAATTTTTTTGAATTCAATAACATGTTGCATTTAATACAACCCATCGAACCTATTAGTATAAACTCTGTCTTATTGAAATAATTATATATTTTTTTTATAAATTATCCACTTTTATAGATGTTCTTAACATTTGGTTTATATTAATTTGTATTGAAGTAATTTTTCCATTCCTTAAATGCACTCGGATCATAAGATCAATCTTATATATTATATACATGTTTATATTTGGATCAAATATTTTTGATATAATGATATTAAAAAATATCTGAATTCATGCATTATAAGTTTATATATGTTTACATGTTATCAGTAGTGTATATTTATTGCGACTTTTATGAAAGTGACTCAAGTCAATAAAAATATTTTATTGTGACTCTACTATCATAAATTCATCACTTAAGATATTAATTTATTTACAATATTCATTTACTATCTACATTGTAAATTTTGAGCGGTTTAAATGTCTACTCAGTATATTTTATCGCTCACTTTTATTCATATTTCTTTGTACACGTATCTTGAAAATGATACAGGTTTTTTCCCAACAGTCGACCTCGAAATCGAGTAAACATTTTAATTTTAATAAATAGAATTGCAAATTTTTTTTAAACGGAATAACAACTTTATTACTTGTAGTTGTAATATATACATAAGTATCGTACAAGTTCATTTGTCTAAATACACATGCGGATCAGCTAAAATTGTTTAAAAATATCAGAAACGATAGGAGCACGTGTACTGTAGAACGCAGAGGAAAGCTTTGGGACAGTTTCGAAGCACAACTGAGAAGGGCAGAGGGATGAGAAAGAGAAGGGGGAGGGCAACGAGAGAAGGAGAGAGATAGAGGAGAGCGTGCCGACTTTACAAAGAGCGGAGTTAATTAAACGTCTCAATAGCAGACGTCCGCCCAGGGGTGATTAGGTATGCCGGGGCCGAGGCGTGGCTGCTGCTGCTGCTGCTGCTGCCGGTGGCCATTGTAAAGCCCAGACTCGCCCGCGTAAGCTTCGCGGAAGAAAGGGGAAGTTAAAGCCAGCGAGACAGGATTATGGGAGAGAAGCGCGCGCGGAGCAAACAATGCAGGTGACAGCCCGTACACCCCGCGGGCCTTGATCGCCATCGTCGTCGTCGTTCTCCTCCGTCCCGTCGTATAGTCGCTTGCTCGCCGTCGCGCGCGGACCTCGTCGTTTCTCTCCTCGCCCGTGTTTTTCCCTCTCCCTTGCCTCCTTTTTTTATTCTTTTCTCTTGCTTTCTCGATCTCGCTCGCCCGCTCGCGCTGCGTCTTTATTATTGCCGCTGGCTCTGCGTGCGTCCATTGTTTTTGCCGGATAAGTTGTAGTGTCGCGAGCGATAATTAAAACGCCAGGCGAATGCTAAAAAATTATTCAAAGGTTCTTTCAAAAACTTGCGAGTCTTTATGCTCGCCAGATAAACCTGTCGCGCTACCAGTGATTCCTCTATTTTCTCTTATCATCGCTTTTCATTCTTTACAGTTCGCAGTAGATTCATACGAAAAAAATTGTCATTTTTAAGTAAATTTAAATTAATCCCAGGGTTTATATAAAAGCCTCAAACGCGACCCCTGCAATTAATTCCTGAAACATATTTACGCCTAGCGTCCCTCTCAGCGCTTTTCTTCCCCCGAGGCCCCGACCCCTCGCGCGTTCCCGGCGTCGCGCGTGGTTTTCTCGTGGTCGCGCGACTTTGAGAAAAGCCAGGCCTTCCGCGACGAACAAATTACTCGTGCCACGCAATCTCGCTTCTTTCTCTCTCCCCGGGCGCGTCGAGCCGCGGGTACTGTATATCAGCCCGGACGGCTCGCCCCGGCGACTCGACGTCGACGTCGGGCGGGCGCGCGGCTGCGAAATTGCTCAAATGGAAACGAGCGTGTCATTCTCACTCGGTCCGCCTGTCAGTCGCGCTCCGCGCGGGCCTCACCCCCTGCCCTCCGCCGGCGTTATACTTCGCTTGTCGCGACTTTGCGCGACCGTAAGCTCGATTCGCGTCGACGTCGACGCCGAGCGACTGGCTTTGAAGCCGGCGCGACCGTACGAAGGTCGACTCGCCTGGCCAACTCACCCTCGCTCTCCCATTAGGTACTCGCTAGGTTGTCGATCGATTTTAAGAAGAATCCTTCAGTGTGAATTTTTTCAACGCAAAATAAATTTTGTTGTCTTTTCCTTGTAAGGGATGATTAGAATATCGTTGCGTCATATTTTGCACAAGTGCTATCGAATACTAATTATTTTAAAAAACTTAATAAAAATTAAGATATTAAATTTCTCATCCTACCTCTCGCATTAATGACGAATGAAATAGAATAACAATAATGACTATTATTAAACTAATTCAGTATATTTCTCACTCTTCAAAAGCATAGTCATGATTACAAAAAGCGAGAGTACAGTATTTTTCATGCAGGGGAATTAATCTTTATTTAATTACGTTTCAGGGCGATATCCATCAGGCGTAAAAAAAAACAAAGGAAGACAAACGATTTCCAGCTGTCAGATTTAACGTCCCTGTTTTGAAAATAACGACCCCAGCCAGGCATTAATAACATCGCGCACAATAATGAAATTGCCCTCAACAGGTCACTCCTAATTTATATCAGCGTCGAGGCGAGCGTGAGCCCGCGTAGAAATTGAGACAAAAGGGCGACTATATACGGGCTCGCGCAGCGTAGACTTTCCTCGCTCCGGCGCACAGGCTGAATCGCACGCACAGCCCGCTTCCCGCGGCGCGCAGCCCCTTCTCGCGCTCGCTTGCGGGTCCTGGTGCGCCAGTCGCCGCGACGCGAATGCCCAAGCAGGCGTAACGAGTCGCGGCGATCGGTGCGCCTCGGAAAGGGCCCGTCGGTCCTCCTTTTTCGAAAAATTCAGTCACGCTCGCTCGTCGGGGGCCCGCGCGACATTCTCATGCGTCACGGGAGCGCCGCTCGTTTTTCACGCGAGCCGCACGTTTCGGGGCCTGCGCGCGCTCGGCCGAACCCTTCCCCTCGCGCGCGCTTTGTTTACGCATGCGAGCGCCGTGCGCCGGCCGCTTATCCGCCGCGGGGATCTGGCGCGGGCTAATGATCGCGCGGCGCTTCTGACGGACCGGACGTCACGTGGGCCCAGCGCCGCGCGGACCCAGCTTCATGCTAATGGGCCGCGGCGGGGCGAGCCGAGCTTTTCACGCCGGACGCGCAGCGCGGCTCGCTCGGAAACCGGTCAATTTACCACGACAATGCGCACTCGCGCGCCACCGGGAAAAGCGCACCGCCGCGGCTCCTCCAACGCGCGCATTCTTTCCTCCAGTTGCGCCAGCTCGAGATAAGAGAAGCAGCTGGCGCGCAGCTTTTGTCGCGCGCGAGTGATGAATGATGATTGCACACTTCATCAAGCCGACGCCGCCTGTCAATTACGTCTGACGGACAATCGGGAAAATCGGTGACTAAAAATCGCCTCTTTCCTCTCGATGACACACGCTTTGTGCCGCGGCAAATTTACGGTCGACATCGTGACATCAAGCACCGCAATAAAAGCTGTTTACTCCCCGGCGAACATTTGGTAAATTTTCCATTTACTATGCGCGCGCGCGATTCGCGTCGACCGAAAACGTCCGAAATTAAGCCTTGTCCTTTGTCCGGAGCGTCATCGGACGCGCATTTTTACTATCGTAAAGCACCTCGAGTTCGCCAGCGCATTTGCGCAGACGATCGTTTTACCGAGAAGTCACGTCAGCGCGTCAGAAGCGATGCGCCTCGAAAAAAGACTCGCGGGCGAGGAGCGCCTAAAACGTCGTTAAAATGTACGCACCGACCGATCGTAAAAGTCGTGGTGCGCGCGTGCGCGCGAACCGCGCACAGCTAGGCCAGGACCGCGACGACCGTGGGCTCGTTAAAGCGCGTATCTGCCTGGGTCATTTTTATTTTCATTGGCCTTCCAGCCGGCGTAGGACCACAAAAGCGGCACGTGAGCACCTTACCGAAATCCGCGCGGCGATCGATTCCTCGTCGGTGGCGGCCCATTTAAGCGCCATTCCCATTCGGCCGTCAAACGGCGGACGGCCCTGGCAGGAAGAGCGTATCATCAGGTATGCAAAGCCGCTCGCCGTGGCTCCTCTCCGTGCGCCGGATGGGTTGCGCGCAGCGTCCCCGCGAGCGCCCGGGACACGTGGAACCGGATGCCGGCCGATTAAGATCTCACGGCGCGCGTATACCCCTTTCGCGGCGGCTACCGCGCGCCTCGCTAGACCACTACTCCGGCCTCTCGCGCCGTTTTTGGTTAAACCGAGCTCAAGGAGTGTACGTACGCAGCCTGCCCGCGGTAATTTAATGCGCAATCAACGAGCTAAATGGTAATTTTTTTTCTCCAGCGGACTCGTGGAACCGTTTATTTATAATGCGTACGCTGCGCGTGTCCTTATGCGCCTACTTCTATTCGCAATTTGTTGGCTGAATTAATATCGCAGCCTGCGAACACGTCTGGAAGAGCGATTGTTATACCCGTACGCGGCGAATACTTGTGGAATTGAAAAGACGTGAATTTCCTAAATGAGTTAAAAATTAAAATGAATTTCTCCCGAAGTTAAGCTCTACCGTGAATTTACAGTACCTTTCAGGGCAACGACAAACTAACAGGACTATTTCTTTTTCCTCTCTTTGTGAAACGTAAACTCGGTACTTTAAACATGCAGCTAATCACGTTGACGACGCGAGCCAAGCGAGACTGTAATAATCATCCCCTACTCGTCCAAAAAGGTTCCCTCGACCAAATATCACTTTGTCCGAACATTTGCGACGCGGTGAAGAAGAGAATGAAAAAAGAAAACGCGGTTGCAAAAAAAAGTCGAGCAAATCCATTTATCTCTATTCTGACGTTTTCCCCGTCCCTCGCATTTTTTGCGATTGTCAAGGGGGGCCGGACAGCAGCCCGGCGGCGGTGGCGGTACGTCCCCCGGGGGACCCGTGCGTGCGCAAGCTACTCCACGAGGAGGACGTCGGGGCTGGGGCGACGGTGACAAGGCGCACGCCTCGCGTATACTTATTATGCGATCTGTCAGTCCCCGCGGGGCTCGGACAAATGGACGTCGGCTCGCACGAAAAGTCCATATAATTAGCGGCAGGCCTAGGAGACGGGCCGTTTCCGGTGGCCGGCCTCTCGCCCGCGCAAGCGGCTCATTTGCGCCGGAAGACGATGCCACGCCGTGTGTAAGTTGATTAACGGCCTAATGCCGCACCCCGCAATTAGCCATACACCTGATTCCGACGCCGAGATAGCCGGCGGTCGCACGGCCGCTAGGATTTTCCGTAATTTTTCAAATCTCCTATGCACCGGCTGTTTGGACGCTTTAGCTCAGCGAGGAATTTTAAACGGGCCGGTTATCTTGATGTTGAAAAATGAGCGAAATTTGTTGCGCGACTCTTTGTGTTTACTTCACGGACGGAAAATAATGAATGAATTCATGACTACTGCCGTTATCGCTTCGCCAGATTGTTTTTCTTGAATAGAATTAGTAAGGTAATTCGTGTTATCGTTGCATTGTATTTTTGTTAAAAAAACACGCAATTTGTTATGACGTTCCAATTAGTAAAAAATATTTAATCACTTACTGCAGCATAGGTCGGAAGTTAAAAAAAAATACGTATGCCAATAGGGACGATGAAATACGAGTGTTTATCCGATCATTATGGCACTGTTTACATTTTTCAATCTATCAAATGACAAAATTGCTTACCACCAAGGCACACTGCTAGCGCGTAAAAAATGTATGACGCACGACGAATCGGCGTGGGGAAAAAAATAAGATTGAAACGGAAAACACATCTCGGCCGCTCGACTATCAATCACAGAAAAGTGAAAATAAAGGCAAAAACTTTAAAATTAATCTTTTCCGTCAAGGTCGCACCGGCAACGACTCGACCGCTCGTCTAGGGTGATTAAAGACGCTCCATCTTTAGCATCAATCTATTATAATTGCACTTCCAAGTAGAAGAAAAGCGTGCGCGCGTCTCGCGCGTCATCTCAACAAATGAGTAGACAAACAGCCGATAAATCATCGCTGTCCCCGAGATTAGGTGCACAGACTGCGAGCAACGCCTTTCGATGCTTCGCACAGATATCCCGAGTTCACTCGTTAGTTTCGATTGTTTGCATTTTAAGTGGCCATTTGCTATTTTTCAAGTGGACAAAAAGCTTTTCAAGAAAATTTAAATTTACTGCAAGTAAACTGACGTTCATCATCTTAGTAGAAAATCCGACATGACGCATTCAATTTCGTTGAATTTCTTAAAAAAATATTATTTGTTTGGGGTTTTACCCTTCGTTTGCATTCAGTCAAGTGGACAAAGAGTTTTGCAAAAAAATTTATGGTTACTAGAAGTGCACTAACAATCATCTTTTTACTTGAAAATCTGACGTCACACATTCAATTTTGTTGAATTTCTTGGAATTACTTGATTAGGATTTTACCCTTCATATACATAATTATGAAAGAAATATGATATTGCATGTCATAATCTGAATTAAAATTAACGATAAATGAAAAAATTATAATATAAATGTAAGCAAGGGCATTTGAAATAGATTACGTGACTGATTGTAAAAAATGTCATTCAAAATGACAAATTAATTGGGTTGAGAAAATGATTTATTACTGCAAGCTATTTTACATGTCATTTGCAAAATAATTGAATTTTTAAACAGTAAATAACTTTCTTAATTTTACGTAAAGTTGCATGTTACCGGTAAAACAGTAATTTATTGTTAACTTTCAGAATGTACGTACAACTGCTCAAAAACTATTTAGAAATCATATTTTGTTTTGCTAACCTCATAAACAACGTAAATTCGCCTTAAACTGTCTGAAAAATAAATTAATGAAGAACCAAGATCAGGTAGTTATCTAAAAACAAAAAATACATTTCCGCCAAGTCGAAAAGAAGGAAGCAAGCACCGGGAAATAACGCGCCGCGCAGTCGTTCGCATCCTCAGCACCTCGTGACAATATCCGAGGGCTCCTCGCGGCGCCTCACGCAGCGCTTAATCATAGAGCCAAGCCGGGGAGGGAAAGTCTCGCGCTGGCGCGTCACGAGCTCGGGGGGAGGACTCGCGGAACGGCCTCGTAAAGTTAATTGCGGTCGTCCTAACGGTGCGCAAGGTTGCGCGGCGCGCGAGCCATCGAGAACTTGTTATTATCCCGGGGGATAATGTGCAATAAGAGGGGCAATAATTGCCGGGGCGACGCTCGCGAATATAACTCGCGCTCGGCCGTAATCAGCGCGATTAACGGGCTCGCTCGCGCAGCCTAAGCCGCGCGCGGCGTAATCGATCCGGTCGCGAGCCTCGCGCTTTTAATCTTTACGTAACCAGTCATTAGCGTTTTCTCCGCGCCGAGCGATGGACTGGACGCTGACGCGATTTATAAGCGGCGCGTCGCATGCGCCTAACATCTCGCTTCATCAATTTCAAGAGAGGCGCGAGGCGATACGCCTGCACGCCCCGCACCGTCTATTAATGTCTTTGCCTCCTCTTTTTTTCCTGGCGCGTGTTTACCGAGTTTACGCCGCACTACAGCCGAACTCCCGTACTTTCTCTTGCGCTCGATACACGCGTATTAATTTGCAAACGGATTTTTCCAGTGCGAGCGAACGAGTGGCGCGCAAAATAATTTACTTGGCGCGTAATTTTACAATTTCGGAGAAGCATTAAGTATTCATAGCCAGCTCATTACGGGCGGTAAGTCGGCTGTCGAGTATTGACGCAAACGCTATCTGCAGCTCTATCTGGACATCCGCTTGTCTCCCGGCGACGGGGCTTTCGACGACTCTGCCTTTCAAATAATGAGAAATTCGTGACAGTGACACGCATAACGGCCAAGTGCGTATTTTCCCAAGGCGCTCTCGAGGCTGTTTTTCCTTTCCGTAAAGTCGAAGGTTTCTCTCCTTTTTTCCCCGGTGTCTGGCTCCCTCTCGCCGGATAAACAGTGGCTGAACAGATGGCCGGGCTGAAGTGGCTGACAAACAAACGCCAGGCACTTCGATAGTAGAAGAAAGCGCCGAGACCGGCATCCCTTTGAGGAGCCTCGCTCAGAGCGAAGGGAGGCGCCCCGCCATGACGACAAGGTGCTCGACTAATGGCTACGTTTTTACCCATATAATCGTTTCATTTTTCATTCGGCTAACAAGCGAACTCAAAGTCACGTTTTTCTTCTGTTCGCGGGATAAGAAGTAATTGTTTCTATCGGCTTTGGTGCCGTTACAAATTTACAGCTGTTTTTGCGTCGCTGAAAATGTAATGGTTGAATAACATAACGTTGCAGGAAAATTATGGACGTCAACAAATTTTAATGATAACATGTTCAGTTAATTTCCTAAGATATCATATGGTTTGTCAATTTACATATGTAAATTGAATTTCCTGTACACTAATTTATTTAAATTTAAGTGTTTGTTATCGTTACATTTGCAAAATACTGCGATCGATTCCGAAAATATTTTTCTGATGTACCGATCGAAATAATTACTTAATAGTTATTAAGCTACAATTTTAAATTGCGTATTAGAAAAAAGCAGAAAATTTCTTTGAACGACGACACGTGTGTACGTGCAAAAAAGCAGATTATGCAACGATATCAAAATTGACTCATATGAAATAATCAATCAAACACGAGGTAGTTAAACATAATCTACATAATCATTGATAATTGATCGCAAAGCCAATAAATGTGCAATCGCAAAATATCGAGCTCTATCAAAATCTTCTGACAGATAGGTAGATCAAGTAACTCGAAAAAAGACGAGTTATCGCCTCTTATATCAATCGCCGGCTCGATCGCTCAACGAATCCATCCGATCTAATTAAAACACAAGACGCGAACGCGAAAATAACCTCAGCTCCAGCCGAAAGCGATCGCGATCGGAACCGGCCAATTTTCCTCTCGGCCGGCCGACGAAGTGCAGCCCCGGTACAAAAGAGCCGCGCTATTTCTAGCGGCGAGCCGCGCGACGAGAGTGGAAATAAGGAGCGCGACGCGGCGCGATCGACTCGTCTCGGCTGTCGGGGGGAGCGAAGATAGCGGCGGCGACGGATGAGCGACGTGCCGGTCGTCGCGGGCAGACGCGCCGCGAGTGACGAGCCGTCGCCGGCGGCGCGCGGTCACCGATGCCAAAAAGACCTTGCATCAGCTTGCATTACCCACTTCGAGCTGTCCCTCTCACTCCCCGCTCTTGGAGCTGCCTCTCGAGTATGCTGCCCAAGTGCCGACGCCGAGAGGTGCCGGCTCTTCTTTGAACGAGAAATTAAGATGTGATGGCACTCGAGTGTTCGTGGACCAAATATTACGTGGGCTCCCTTTTGGCTGACGGCAATTTTGATGCTGGTGTGTTCCGTTAGTAAGCTTTGATCTATTCAAATAAAAGTCGAACATTTGTTGCGGCAATTTTTTATAGTAATGCTTTGTAAACATAGTATTTACAAAACAAACTTAATGTGTGTTGCATCATTAAAAGCATAATTTATGATAAAAACTTTTTAATGGTAATATTTCGTTGGAATATTTTATTGCACATCTTTTTATATTTTCGGCTACAATAAAACTTTTTTAAATGGATATTGATTTATGCATGCATCTATCGCAGTGACTTTTCGAACAAAGCTGCTGAAATTTTCGATTAAAAAGAAAGCTAAATATTAACATTTTGTGAAAGTCAGCAAAAACAAGCTTAGTTTGAAAAAGAAAAAAATTGCCATGTGTATCAAACGTGCCAGTATACCGCACGTGGCATACGATTTTCGAACGGAAAGTGAACCGATACCATTTGTTTGACCTGTGCAAATCAGAAGCCTGCGTGTGCGGTTAGCTCATAAATTTGGTCACGCCAGATCAATCACGCGCGAATAATGTCAAAAAGGCGATTAAGCCTGTTTGCTTAGCTTTATAAATATGTACCCCGATCGGAAAAAGAGGTTCTGGCAAAATGTCGAAATTTTGAACGTACATCGTAATTCATTTCGACGCGTCAAACATTCCACGCCAAATATACTTACACGTGCGGTACATTAAAACAGAGTTTTTCGACCGTTTTGTCAAGAAACACCGAACAAGAACGTACGAATTATCCTTATAAATAAATCGATTTTTAACTCTATCATCAGTAAAAATTGATAATCAAATAAGTTGTGTCATTTAAATTCTTAAAAATAACTTATCTCGAAATATCTTTATTTTATTTTTATCTGAATAACTTGGACAAAAATCTCTCACGTACGCGCTCGTCGCGTTTACAATTTCTTTTATTGCCCCGCTGCAGTTCGGACTCCTTTAACGACTGATAAAAAGAAATTCCCGAAGGCGGCTCTCCCCCCGTGGCACTTCGCACGTGCATACGCTAAATGCGGGAACAAGCCGAGGCGGGGAGGGACGAAATCGCAATCTCCCGGAGTAAAAGATTATCGGGGCTGGGGCGTAATGATACTCGGCGAGGTGCGCGGCGCGACGGTGCATTGTCATTATGGGCGGCTCGCGGGACCCGCTTATTTTCGAGACTCTCCCCCTCACCCCCGAGCTCGACTGCGGCACGATAATTAGCGACGCTCGAGTGCGCGCGCCTCGCCGCAGGGACGCGCGCCCGCGCGCGCGTTAAATATTTTCGTGTATCGCGTTTTTATGCTCTCGTTACACGCGAGGGAATTTTTTCACGCGGGCTTGCACACACTCCACTCTGCGGTTTCAATTTTTCAAGCCAGCGATGCGCCAAGCACCGCTTCGATGCGATGTAAACTGCCAATCGATGAGTGACGAATATATATCTTTTTACGATGTG
Organism: Eurytoma adleriae; assembly: GCA_900480045.1. Taxonomy (NCBI): domain Eukaryota; kingdom Metazoa; phylum Arthropoda; class Insecta; order Hymenoptera; family Eurytomidae; genus Eurytoma; species Eurytoma adleriae. The sequence continues at coordinate 93,605 of UXGC01000506.1, forward strand.
ATTCCTGTATTTAGTGGTGCAGCTGTGTTTTTATGCATTCGGTAAGAGAATACATATTGAAGCACGTTGAAAAAGGTAACGGTTATTTTTTCATTAAATGAGTCAAGTTTCTTATTAGTTTTAACTTTGAAAACATGTTTTTGTTATGATAAAAATGCTTTGAAAAAAACTTCATTTTGGTTTATTTAAATAATATAATTATTGATTAAAATTTATTTATAGCCCTTATGAAATTGCATTTGATTTTGTGTAAAATTAGTGATGCCATAGAATAGTTTATAGAAACAGTAACGGAGGAATACACACTTTTTTCCGACACAAAGTTTTCTCTGCTATGAGAAAGCAAAAAAATCACTATTGGGAAATAACAATGAGAAGGTTTGGTAACGACGGTAATTATGATTAATCGTATAAATTGTAATCTTTCCATCGGGACGAAAAATACGGTATTCTCCAAAATTACAGTATTCCCCACATTAAGTGATTATTATACACTTTCCTCGAATCTGCGTTTAAGATTAGCAACTTTGCACGATTCACCGCGAAATCCCCAAATCCAAGCGAGCGTGCGGGGGTGCGACCGCAGAGCTGAGCCTCCTGCGCTCGTGTCGTAATCGGGTCTAATCGCCGCGAAGCCGGCTCTTGGCCTCCAGGAACGATCTCGGCCAAGGCGACGACGCATCTCCCCGGCGTGCCCGGCCACCTTCCCTGGAAGCGTTTTGCCCTAACGAGCGGAGGCGCCAGATAAGTAGAGGGCCGGGCGGGACGCGCGGCGTTGCGCTATTATTTTCGAAAATGAAATTACCGATTTTTGAAGGAGGCCGAGGAGGAGGAAGCCGCCGCCGGCGGGGCCCTCGTTGACACATCCGGCACGGAACGCGTCGATCTCGCCCTGCGGGGTTTACAATTTGTACGTGGGCGCCGCTCCACGAAAATTACAGAGTCGCGCAGAGCCTGCCCCCTTCAACCGAGCCGCTCGTAATTTCGCGTCATTAAGCAAAGTGAAATCGACTTTTTCGAGGAAATCACGCTCCTCGCGCCCGAGACGATGCGCGAGTTTATCGTTTTGTTGCATACCGAGGTCATCTGATTATCACATATTTTATTCTCAATTAAATAGCTGTTTTTCAGCTTCGATCGGTAGTTACAAACTTTTAACTTCTCATATTAGTTTACAGTGCGGCAAATTTTAACTTTTTGAATTTTTCGTTGTACACTCCAAGGCACTTTTGGTAACATCCGTTCCGCTTGTCTAAAAATTAGTATTCGGATTGGTTCCCAAGTAACATCTAGTAAAATCGTTGGTCCCTGGGCTGTAGACAATGGAACGGATGTTACTGAATTAAGTACCAAGAAGTGCACAATTTATGATCTACTTCAAAATATGTTAAAAGTCGTATACATTGGGGTTTACAGTTTTTAACGTATAAAAACTCCCTTTCCCAAAAAGTTTTTATGCAAAGCGCGTACTTATCCATCTATTCCCGAAATAGACAGCACACCACCTATCGACCCGAGATCAAAACGAAAGTGACAAAATATAACCCACCGAAAATTTCCCTACCATCTCCTGCATACTAAAACATTTCCAAAAAACAAGGGTCCGTTTCATTTATGACACCCTCTCCGAACGACTTCCGCTGTAAAGAACCAAAAGGAGCTGCGTCTAGAAACATCTTTTGAGAACAGGGGGAATTAGCATCGTTCGACAAAGGCCATAAGCTGTCCACGCGAGGACCGTGGCAGGCCTCATTATACAGAGTGCAGCGCTAAACGCGTCGGCGGGTGCAAGGTGCCGGAGGGATACACGGGAGAGAAAAGGTGTGTGCGGGCCGTCGAAAAACGCGCGCCGCAGATTTTATCGGCAGCAGGCTCTGCCTCTCTGTTGCACGCGCGCGAAGTAGCTCGGTTGTTTACAGCCGCGGATCGGGCGTATTTTTCGTTGCCGGGCCCGAAATCTGTACACGGATCTGCGAGGCGCATAAAAAATAGGGGTCGTGGCGGGCAGGGGCGCCTGAACCCCCTCCCGCCGCCGTGTGCGCACACCATCTTTCTCTCGTCGCGGTGGCCGCCCAGGGATGTTTTATGGCCGGCGGCTCGCGTGTTTCGTGGTAGGCATTATTTTTCCGTCCTAAACTCCGTTATACCTGGAACAATGGAGAGATTAAAACGTAAAATATGATCTCCCCGGCTGCATGTGCCGCCCGGCTCTCGTACACGTCGGGGCCACTGCATTAGTGTATGCGTCGCGGCGAGTCGCCGCGCTCTTTCCACCGCTCGTTTTCTGCGCGGACCCGCGGTAAATTCGCTGAAACGACCAACTTTACGCGCTCTTTCGGCCCTTTTTTTCAATTTTTTCGACCACTTTTTTACGTCTAATGCGCT